>PVHY01006267.1:0-75886 GCA_004024945.1 Uropsilus gracilis
TTAAGTAAATGATGAGATTAGTCACATTGTGGGGGAAAATATTTGTAATACATATTCTCTTCTAAAGATTTTTATTCAAAATACATATGGAACTCCTACAAATCCATGATAAACAATCTATTGAAAATGGAATGAATAACTTGGAGAGAATTTCAGAGATGGTGGAAAGCACATGCAGAGATCCCTAAAAATCATCAGAGAAATTCAAATGAAATGCACATTAAGGTAGCTTCACATACACTCAAAAGACTAAAATTAAAATGCCAACCATCTGGAGTGCTGACAAAGATATAGCAACTGACACTTTTATACAATGTTGGTAGGAGTATAAACTAGTCAATTACACTGAAAAAGATGATGAACCATTTCTTATAATGTTAAATATAGACTTATATCTGAAGTCAGACTGATTAATTCAAATCCTGGCTTTGGAACATGCTGTGTGGCTTAGAATATTTTACCTAAAAGTCAATTTTTTCTCTTATGTAAATAATAAATTACCACAAAAATAAGAAAAAAATGAACAGAAAGTACTGACACATCACAAGGACTCAATAAATATTCACACTTTGATGACTTAATTATACACAGAAGTCACTTTACAAAGTACTGATGCTTGAGCTGCACATCCAGAAATGATGATATTATTGGTTAAAAAGTAGACTCACTTTTCAAAGTTCCTTATGTGAGTTATGGGAAAGTAGTTTGTCTTTGACTAACCCTCCTCATAAATATTACAAACTCTGGTCAGAATATATAAACCTCACATTGTGAGCAAGAAACAACCAAAGTCAAACAGACTCTTCTTCCCTGGAAGAAGAGAGGGATACACGTAGGTTCTACATTCAATCAGTTTTTCCCTTGAGATAGTTTTCATTTGCCTAAATGCAAAGTAAGAAAGAAGAAAGTTGGAGTAATATTGGGCTGAGGCAGAGATTGAACATTTGAGCTGCCTTAATACTGGAAGTTAGAGAGAAACATCCCTGAAATCAGCATGAATAGAGGAGGGAACCAAAAAAAAAATCTATGTAAAAATTCCCTCAAACTCTGGGTAACTTATAAACTGAGCATGTAAACAAAGATATACCCAAGAGTTTGGCAGACAGCAGTAATCTGTAAGTCAAATAACTGCATCTATTTGATGCAGGTACCACATACTTTCAATCCTGAATTCAAATCTCTATTAGATAATATTTAGTAAATCCAAAGACTTCCTTAACAATAATACTTTTTGAAAGGCAAAAGCAAAGAAACAGAAAATGTTACCCATAATCAAGATGAAAGAAGTAAACCTGTAGATGATTTACCTATTGAATTCAGCAGATGAGCAATTTAAGCAGCTATAATAAATGTTAAAAACAAGAAAGGATAGAGAGAAGGGAATAGGAAATAGAGAATCTCAGAAGAGAGAAATAAATGTTAAAGAGAAACAAATAGAAATTCTAGATTGAAATTCAGAGTTGAATTGAAGAACACAATGTTGAAATAAAAAATCCACTCATTTTGTATCACTAGAGACTACAAAATAGTAATGAACTTGAAAACAAGTCAATAGAAATTATCTATTTTCTGAAACATGATAAAAGAAAAGTTTAAAAACTAAACACAACATCTGAATTCTTTGGGACAAGAACAAATGTTTGGTCTAGTGCATATGCATTGGAGCTCTGAAAGAGAAGATAAAGAGAATGAAGGACTCAAGGGGGAAGTAAAACTTGTGGTGATCACAATAAGCTGCAGCTACAGTTGCAGTTTGTATTTACTGAGAAAGCACCACCAGTGGAGGCTGCTCTGATTGCCTCAACCAGATGCAAATTTACGATCTATCCCATCGCTCAAGTGGCTATAGCACTCAGGGAGACTAATGCTCTGTGCAATTTTCACACCCCTACATCTCTAGCCTTCACCATGTGGACTGGGTTCTTAAACCACCAGCTTGAGCTAGTTCTTGAACTCTAGTCACCATCCTGATTAATCAAGAGGTTTCAACCAATACGAAAACAAAAAGCATCATCTAAGACCAGCACCCTAGACCAATGCACCTTGAACTACAATTTCCAATTCAATGCAAGGCTATCACAGTGAGACTGGAAAGAAAAACAGTCTAACCTAATCCACAGAATAATCACAGAGCATCAAGCAATGTGGGGAAACATAGAAACTCGCCCCAATTGATAGATCAAAACAGAAACCTGAAAATTCTTAATATAAAAGAATAAACCAAACTACTGGTAGATGAAATCAGAGCAACAATCTTAATGGTGAAATTAGAAAAGCAATGGATGAACAAAACGAGAAATGAATGAACTCCTCAAATTACTAAAAAGAAAATACTTCCAATCAAGAATCTTGCAGGTTAACAATAAGAATCATAGGAGCAATACAGAGCTTTTCAGACAAATAACAGTTAAAGGAATTCATTTCTTCTACCCAGCCTTGAAAAAAATATTAAAGTGACTTCTATAAAGTCACTTGGAAGCAATAATATTCCCAAACCCAAAGGTATGAAGGGGGGGGTGGTGGTGAGAGAGTTAAAGTATTTAAGAGTTAAAATTTTGAGATATTTATCTCAAATAAATATTTGAGATTTATTTGCCTTCAATTTAAGTATAATATAGATACCTATATATAAAACTCATAGTAATTTTAGAACAATAATATCTAGAAGATGCAAAGATGCTAAAAATGAATCCACGCTACACAAAAGGTATTTTTTCCAATACAAAGAGAATGTGAGAATAAAAGAAGAACAGAGACAAACTGCAGGAATATTTAGAAAATAAACAGAAAAGTGGCAATAAATATATACCAATAATTTCTCTAAATGTCACTGCTAAACTCACCAGTCAAAAAGCAGTGTTATACCCCCAAGGAAATGAAATAAACAGCTTATATCTAAAGAAAAAAAAAAGCACAGTGGCAAGTTGCATTAGAAAAAACAAAACAGACTTAACTATAAAAATAACTTTGATGGATTGAAAGTAAAGTTGGAAAACAAATAAATGGGACACTAAAAAAGGCAGAGATAGTAATACATATATCAAGTAAATTGACTTCTAGCTTAAAAAAAAAGTAACAAGAGACAGTGATGGGCATTATATAATGATAAAGGGGTCATACTATAAGGAAGACACAAGACTTCCTTATCAATATATGCTCCAAACAAACAAGCATCAAAATATGCAAATCAACTATCAGCAAACTTCAAAGCAGAAATTGTTAATAACATATTGTAATGAAAGATTTCAGCAATTCATTTACATCAATTGAAAAGTCAGACAGAAAATCATTCAGGAAATGCCATTAAATGAGAATTTAGACCAAATGGGCTTAACAGATTTATAAATAACTGAGTACATTAAAAAGTCTCAGTACATAGTCTCTTCAGGTGCACATGAAACAGTCTCAAGGATAGACCAACTGTTGGTCATAAAAAAATTGTCAATAAATTTATGAAGAATAAAACCATAACAAAAGTATCAGATTAGAAATCAACCCCAAAAAGAAAGTGGGAAAAATCTCAACTACAAGGAGACTCAACAATATTTTACTGAATGACTATTGGGTTAACAGAGGCTATAGTAGAAAACAATACTATATGGAAATGAGTGACAATGAAGACATGAGCTATCAGAATCCCTGAAATACAACAGAAGCAATACTCTGGGAAATTTTCTAAAAAACAGGCCCACATAAAGAAACAAGAAAGATCACAAATAAATAATAAAATCTTGCACCTTAAGGAATTAGAAAGAGAACAAAAGGAACCAAAAGTCAGTGGAAGAAGGGAATAATTAAAAAAAAAATAGAGAGCATATATAAGTATACACTATGCACAAAAAAGGCCATACAAAAGATCAGTGAATCCAGGAACTGGCTCTTTGGGAAGAAAAAAATAAACTTTTGGTAGACTCAATAAGAAAAAAGAGAAAGCTCAAATAAATAGAAACATAAGAGAAATTACAATAGATACTACAGAAATAGAGTGAGTCATAAACATGGAATAATCAAGAATAAACTAATAAATTCTAAAAATTATGCAAATTCCCAAACTAAATCAAGAAGATACAGAAATCATAAACAGACCAATTACAAGTAAGGAAACTGAAACAATAATTAAAAACATCCCATAAAACAAAAGCACAAAACTAGATAATTTCACAAATAAGTTCTGCCAAACCTTAAAGGAAGAACTAATAACTGTTCTCAAACTTGTTAAAAAAAATTGGAGAAGGAATGTTTAAAAATGCATTCCATGTAACAAATATTACCTTGATATCAAAAGCAAACAATTACAAACTAGAAGAGAAATCTACAGACCAATATCCCTGAGCATAGATACAAAAATCATAAACAAAATCTAAGCAAATTAAATTCAATAATAAATTAATAGGATTGTAACTATGAGAAGTGGGATTTTTCCCCAGGGCTGCAAGGATGGTTTAATATATGCAAATCAATCAATGTCATTCACCATAGCAACAAAATTTTAAAAAATTATATGGTCATATCAACAGATGCTGAGAAAGCATTTCACCAGATCCAGTATCAACTGTCTCAACAAATGTAACTATATTGGGGAACTAAGGGTGCTTTGGTGGTGAGAGACCTATGGTGAATACACCTGAGGGGAGAAATCCTACACTGTAAAAATATTAACAAGCATATAAAACATGATACTTCACTTAAAAATAATAACAAAATGGAGCTGGAAAAAAAAAGCAAAGTCATAACTTTATAGGTGCTCTACCCTATTTATAACTAAATGACCTGATGTGTCCAACTTTGAGTAGTCTCTCTTTCATCATTTCTGTAATCATGGATTTCAATCCAAATTGATGTCTTAAGAGTACAAATTAATTAAGGAATACATATGAAATAAAATATTGGAGAGAGGCAGATTAATGCTAACAATAGTGCTAAGTAGGAAGTCCCAGAACAAGAGGTCTAGGCAGGACATTATCATAATTTCTGTGTATGTGAGTGCAGCAAGGCTTTAGTGTTCATGTTCTTTCAGTGTCCTTGTATAGCTCCTGTGGGATGTGTAGAATCCATTGGAAATCATCTACTGTGTAGGTGCTGTGGAGAGAACAGGTGTGCCTATGACAGCCTGTTTCCGTGTGTGCATGTGAACGTGTGTATGTTTGTTTGTACGGGAGTACTGTCGAGGGTTTCTTAGAGTTCTGTTTGAGCTGATTCAGGAAGCGTAACTACATGTTTTCTAGGCTAGTGGAATAAGGTTGAGAAGCCAGGGAGAGATTCATCTTTTTTTTTCATCTGTAAAGTGGAAATAATAATGGAGCTTACTAGGCCGGGCACGGTGGCTCATGCCTGTAAGCTTCAGCCTATGAAGCGGCTGGGGCTAGGGATCACAGTTCGAGTTCCACCTGGGGCCTGTAGCAAGACCTAGTTCCAAAAAAATAGCTGGGTGTGGTGGCACGCGCCTGTAATCTCAGCTACCTGGGAAGCTGAGGCTGAGGATTGCTTGAGTCTGTGGTACCCTGGGCAACGAGAGCCTGCGGTTCCACGGGCAAAAATAGCGGAGACCTAGTCTCAAGAAAAAAATGATGGAGCTTACTTCAAAAAATGGTTGTATCAAGACTAAACAAATTAGGACTGCTTAAACAATGCCTGACTATAGCAAACATGTCTATGCCTCACTCCCCTAGGAATTCAGCTGTATGTTGAACACTTTTTTTTTATAGAGGCTAGGTCTTGCCCAAGGTTGTCTTGAACCCACAGATTCAAGTGACTCCTAGCCTCAGCCTCCCAGGTAGCTGGGATTACAGGCATGCACCACCATGCCTGGCTATGTTAAAAACTTCTTACTGTGAATACATGCGATTCTTTAAGGATTTTTTATTCTTCTGACTATGGAAGAATACCCACATCGAAGGCAGACTCAAGAGTTAATGTGCCCCAAAGAAAATCTCATAAAAGTAGATGAAATTGGAAGAACAAATGGTTGGCAGGAATGTGTTGGGTAAATAACTCACTTTATTTCCCAACTGAGAGAACTCTGAGCTATGTTCTCCATGGTCTTCCAGAGTCCCTGGTTAGATTAAGCTCCAGTTACCCACAGTAATTCAGCAGAGTCTAGTGGGGTGTGGTAAATGTTAGCTATGTGATGGAAATGAGCACAGCAGTGACATTTTGGGAAATATCTGGGAGGTAAAGTTAACAATACATGGCAGTGGATCATGTCTGGAGATGGTGAGAAATGGAGATGGTTCTCAGCTTCACACTTTTCTAGCAGAAGGAACAGATGGGGACTTGGAGAAAGCTGTGCGTAAGAAAAGTGTGAGTTTACACCTGGTTCTGTTGAGTTTGAGATGCCTGTGAGACATTCCAGTCAGCTCTCATTAGGGAGTAAAAATGAATGAGGGTGTGTGATACTAAAGGAATTTGGAGTCACCCAGCTATTTGCATCATAGCCTTCTAGCAGAAAGTGACTCAACAGCTAAAAAGCAACCACTATATACTTTGCATGCACAGAAATACACCCTTCTTTTAACCATGAGGGCCTATTTGGCTTCCTGCTCGCTCTGTCTAGAGACACTATAAATAGACAGGCAGGACTTTCCTTCACCTCCTCCTGCCTGAGTATCATGTCACCTGCTGTAGCAATAAAATAAGTCAGATCTACCCATGGTTCCTCAGCTCTTGTCTGATCTGCTGAGTTCGGAGTGAACCTGCCCAGCATAATACACTTACAGTTCAGGGTGGAACCTAGAAGGGAAGCTATGAGGGTATAACTGAGAAGAGAAGCCATGGGTACAACTGAAACTATGTAGCAAATAAAGATCAAAGATTAGGAAGTGATACTGTTTATGGACAAGGGACAAGGAGGAACTAGGGAGGGACATGGAACAAACTGGCAAAATGGATGATAAAACATTACAGAGTTTCAGATAGGAAGTCACTATGCCTGGGGAAGAGGGACCTCCAGTGTGTACCATACCTAAAGCACAGCCTTTCTTCAAGGCTGCTTTGAAGTGGTGATTCTGCCATATCACTTTCCTCCATTTCCTGAAGTATTCCGCACCAGGGAGGGGTACAGATCTCCCTAATTGGAGGGAAGGATGAACCTTATGATTCCATACTAGGAAGCTGTGGCCTCTTAGCTTTAGCTTCTCCCAACTCTCTCAGGTTTTCACAATCTGAGCAGGTCCAGAGCTTTCCACCTCAGTTTCACTGACTAGCCCTAGGACTGGATAGATGCCTTTCAGCTTTTTGCCAACTTCCTTTCCCTATGTCTGGGGTGTGGCTTCCCTCTGGACAACCCATCAGTCCCATAGCTCAGCCTCAAGAAGAACTCTCCACATTGACAGTTCCTAACTTTTCGAGGCTCTCTTGTGGAACCCCCGCTGTCAGAGATACTTAGGCTCCATAGAAGATTCTGAGGGTGTAACAGGGCACCATGGCAATGGGACCCTACCCTCCATCCCCTTCCTTCCCTATGATCATCCCCAATCAACTTTGGACCTCACTCAGGGGACCCAGACAACACAGAGTCTTCTTACTCTTAACTTCCTATCTCTTTTTCACATGGTAGCCAGGGTAACCGTAAATAATGTTCACAGAATACCACTCTGCTGAAACCTTCCAACATCTTCCCCTTGGCACAGAAAATAAAATCTCTTAATTTCTTTAAAACGCTAAAGAGTTCCTAAGGGAGGAGTGGTGACAGAAGGTCTGCAGATCCTGAGGCACCCTTCAAGTTTAAGGTGGTGACCTTCTGTTTTCTTTCTTACAGAAAGGTTATTGCCCTTAGGAGAAGGTGGTTTGTTTTAGGCTGAAGTAAGGGCTTCAGACTCTTTTTCTTTTTCTTTCTCTTTTTCTTTCTGACTCTTTTTCTTTTCTTTTTCTTTCTGACTCTTTTTCCTTGTCTCTGGTTTCTCTATGGTTTAGCTCTCTAGGCCCAGACGTTTGGGATCACTGACTGCCCATTACTTCAATGGAACTACTCAGAATTCACTTCTCCAACAAGAGTTCTGACACCTCTGCCCTTCCCTTGCACTTTCTGTACCTGTAACTCCCTCACCAAATTGTGGAATACTCCAGGACCTCAGACTGCAAAAGTCAACATTGCTCTCTCCTTGGGTCTCTGAGCACTGGGACTTGGCCAGCCTTCAGACATTGGAGTTGGCATCATTCTTATCCACCCCCTGCTTCCAACCCCTCATGAAACTCCTAAAGTGACTTCTTAACTGTTTGGAAAATAAAAAGGTCTTTCAATTTTCAATTTTCATTACACACACAGAATGTTACTTTTTCTTTTCTTTGATTTTGTTTTGTTTTGATTCCCCCAAATAACTTCTTTTTCACTTTCTTTTAAGAATAGGCTCTAGACAACTATTAGATCAAAATTTTCATCCTAACCCTCTGGCCTCAGATTGATATGTAGTTCCATAGAGAGATATTTGGAACATAAAATCTTTCCTCTGTTGCACTTCCTATTTTCATATGGAGGCTAGATTATGAAATCCTAGGGATATAGGCCACCGGTAAGGGTCCAGAATCTCTTTTGAAAATAGTTCCTCATTTTCAGTGACTTAAGATGGGTATATTGGTGTGTTGAGAACTGGTCATCTATAATCCCTGAAGGTTCCCAACAGCTGCTGCTGAGCTAATGTATCAGTTACCAGTTAAAGGAGAGAAGGTCTTACTTTCTCCCATTTCAGTATGTCCAAACCTGCTCAAGATTCCAGAAGCCACTTTCTCCTCGAAGTCCTTTCTGTCTTTCTGCCAATTGCATTGAAATTTGGTCTGAACTTGTATGTAGCACTTCACTTTACTCAGCAGCCTCCCATAGTCCACAGAAAATGTCTTGAGGGTGGTCATCTATTTGATTCATCTTATTAGTACTCATACCATCTAGAACAAAGGTTCTTAACAAATACTTGGTTCTTAAATAAGTCAACCTGATGCCTCAATTTTTGACCACTTTTGGCAGTAACTAGATAATTCAGAATAGGTATCTACTGAGGACAAAAAATGAACACAGAAAAATCTTAAAAGTATCGAAAGGTTGAAGAAGACTGTGAAAAAGTACTGGGCCATAACCTGAAAAATCCCAGGAAGGGCATTCCATTCCACAAGGAAACTTCCCAGAGCACTCATGGGTGTTAAAACAACTCCAGAGCCAGGAAGGGGTTCTCACTGATGCAGCAATAAGGAAAATAACTGCAATATAGTAAAACACAGGTAATGTGTCAAAGTCTATGAGTTTATAATGATACCAATAAATTTTTAAATCTCATCAGTCATCATTTGAACAGGCAATTCATTATTCTGAAAAATGGCAAAGAAAGGAAGGAATTCAAATATTTAAACTTTTCTGATGTGAAAAATATGCCCCAGTTTGATAAGTAGGAGTTGAGAAAGGTAATTTTTTTAACTGACTCAACCTACTAAAATAAGCATGATGGAGCTGAGAAATTATCATTCTGCAAAAATATCTGATGCAAAAATAGGTTGAGGCAATAATAATGACGGGACATCCATGTCATAAAGAAAGCCTCCCTACAGATTCTGCAGTTATTCAAAAGATAATAGGACAATGCTATGTGCTAGCTGGCACATAGGACTACTGACATGTGTCAACAAAATGGAAAACTTGGAAAAAGGGGCAATTTCCTCAAAAAATTTATCAAAGTTCACTCTATAAAAAGAAAAAACTCAGATGGTTCTATAATCACTAAAAAAAAAAATCACTCAATCATGAAAAGCCAAGGTCATTTCTCTAGCGATGTCAATTTTCATATGAAGACTAATTACAACCTTATATAAACTATTCTGAGAAGGTGTATAGGGCTAGATAACCTTGGTATCAAAACCTGACAAGGACCATATGAGAAAATAAAATTTTCTGCCAATTTCAGTGCAAAAATATTAGTAAACCAAACAACACCCCATGAATAGGATAATACATCATCTGGTTTACTTGATACCACAGATGCAAGGCTGGCTTAGCATTAGGAAATAGATGTATGTCATTTATCACACTAGCAGATAAAAGGAAATTAATTTCCAATGCTGCAGGAAAAGTGCTTAATAAAAACCCTCTGAGCAAATAAATTGTAAACAGCAACTTCCATAGAAAATATTCTAATGAGTAATGTGTTGAAAGCACTTCCTCTGAGATTTATAAAGAAATGAAATTACCATATCTATTCAACATTTTCCTGAGGGTCCTAATAAGTGCAGTAAGCCAAGAAGAAGAAATTAAAAAAAAAAAAAAAGACTGGAAAATCAGGAACAAAGCTGTCATTTTTCAGAGATAGTGTGTACGTAGAAAATCTAACGAACTTACATGTACAACTTAGAATTAATATGAGTATTTACCAAGTCTGCTGTATTTGCTATAAAAATCAACATGTGAAAATCAATTGATTTCTCATATAAAAAAACCACAGGAAAAAATTAAACAGAAGTATTATTTGTCATAGCATCAAAAGTGTGAAGTTTCAGGAAGAGACAAACAAAACTGTGGAAGAGCTCTGTTGTTAAAATTATAGAACATTATTGATAAATATTAATGACTTAATGATGATTAGTATAGTGATAATCTTTAATAAGATATATTAATATATAATATATTAATTTAGTGATAATCTTTAATAGGATATATAAATATATACCATTATATAGAAAACTCAATTTTAAAATAATGCCATTTTTCTCCTCAAAAATGTTTAGATTCAATGAAGAAATATGTGTCTGTGTGTGTAAATAATTAGACCATATGTTTCAAATATTACTTGGAAAGGGCAAGAAAAGTCAAGTTTCTCACTTGAAAAAGAGAAGGGGGGGGGTTGTTTTACCAGATATAAAGGTCTATTATAAAAACTTTGATTAGTAAGACTGTGGCTTTGGTACAAAGATAGATGACTGCAACAGAAAAAGGATCTGAAACAGATTCAAGGAGAGAGACAGTGATTAATGTAAGGATGCCATAAGGGTATGGGGGAAATGACAGAATGAGGAAAAAGTGACAATGGACCTTTAACCCCACATTATAAAAATCCAGCTAATGGTGTATCATAGAAATAAACATAAAAAGCAAAACAACAAATGCATAGAAGGTAATACAGAAATACTCTTATCTTCATGATTTTGAGGACAAAAATATTTCTTAGGCAACCAAAAATATCAGCAATATAGAAAAATTCTTATAAGTTTTATTGCATTAACATGAAATTCTATTCATCAAAAGATATAAGGAAAGTAAAAAAAAATAAGGAAATCTCAGACTAGGGGAGGATCATTGCAAATCAAGGAACTGAAAAAGGACTTTTGTTCAGAATGTGTAAGAAACTTTTGTAACTCATAAAGAAAAAGGAAGGGAGAGATAATATCTAGTGATGTCTATACTGTTTCCAGCCTTGGGTAGTGATTATGCAATATTATATGAGTGTATATTTTACAAACTTTCCTATATTTGGTTATATTTCAGCTCAAAAATTAAAAAATGTCTATGGATTGAAAATTTTCTTAAAACTTAAACTATTAATTTGTATGACTCACAATGTAGGTTAAACCAAAGATGACAGAGACAACTGGGTGTTGTTGAGAGCAGTACTTTATTATAGAAACAGGTGGACCAGTGCTAACTGCCTGCAACAGCATCTTTTATATGGGAGAATTGGGTCCAGCCCAGACAGAAGCCCTTTATAAAACTCAGGAAAAAGAGACAACTTGCACAACAGAGCACTGATACTGCTCACTGGGTCTGGTTTCAATGATGATGGTTAAAATAATGAAGCAGCTATCTAACAGGTCAGAGCGTTTTAATTTGCATGTGAGCTCCTCATTCAACTTGTTATGAGCATTGCAGAATAATGAGAAATGGTGTTTCCTAAACTGTACTTGATTTCTGTCATCACATGCCTGGATCTTAGAGGAAACAGTTCAATTATCCACACCTCTCTCAGAAAAGGAATTCAGTTCCCACTGGAGGATAGCCCTTTTGTTGGTTATAGGTTAGTTTAGGTCTTTAGGCCCCTATAGTCTGCAGTGTCATTCAGCACCCTAAAGCACCATTTTCAGTTAAGAAATGGCTCGTCAGTTATGTAACAAATTGCATATTTTATGTAAACATAAAATAGTTTGCAGGACCCATTTTCATCTCTTTTTTTATAATTATTTTCTCTCTTAAAAATTATTTTCTTACGTAATGGGGTTGAAAGGGAAGGCTGAAGGCACAGGTGGCACCCCCTGGGGAGGAGGCAGGTTAGGAAAAAATAGCACCAGAAGAGACATGCCCTGAAGGCAAGAGAGGATCAGTGTGGGTGGAGACTCTGATAAGGGTTTAAGAAGCTGCAGAAGTGCAGCCCGAGTGCAGCCATTCTGGAGGTTGGGCACTTGGGCTTTGACCAGAGGTGAATACTGCTGAAAACTGAAGTGTGGCCTTCTCAGAGAAAGGATATGAGGTAGACTTGCTGGAAATGGAATCCTTGAACCTCCCAGAAGTGGAAGCAAGACTGCTGAAAACTAATGCTGTGGCCCTCCCAGAGATGGGGAAAAGCAAATGGTATTGAAGATACATCTAGGCCTTCTGATACTTGTTTCAAGTCTGAAGTGGCGGGAAGATGCCATCTTAGACACCTTCTGTTAGGACTTTAAAAGTGGACAGTAATTGGGGTAAGATAACTGGTCATTTATGGCCTTAGTCACTCTTTCCTTGTCTGTTAAAAAAATGCCATTATTGCTGTTTTTTGAACCTGAGTGATCTTGCTATTGTGTGCTCTGGTAAAGAACTCAGACAGTGATGGTAAACTACTGGGCTCAGTCCTGGACCAGAGTTTCAGTGCCCATACAGAACACTGTGTTACTTACACTGTTGTTAATTTTTGATGGTATTTGATTTCTCAGGTGTAGAACTGTAGGTCTCTTACCACCTTTGCACCTGTAATCCATCTCCATAGTCCACTGGGAAATAATCTCTGGGGGAACATAGGCCTTATGTAACACAAGGTCATGAGTAAAATCCAGCCAATTAAATGGACTATATGTCAGTATAACAAATATGAAATCATATTAACACACATACTGCACAGCAAAGGAAATGAAGGAAAAGGAGAAAATTGTAATCAAGTATGTGAAGGATGTTATATCATATGGAAATGCTTAGCATGATGAGACAATAGTAATTTCCAGGTTTTCACATATTATTAAATGGTTATGGTTCAACTGTTAGAATAGCCAGGAAGTAATCTTAAGGCAAAATTAAAAAAAAAAAAATAGTAAGAAAGCATCATTGTAGACAAGGCTCAAAAATATCTTCAGAAAAGATTTTATGTTTATGTAAATGTTTGTATACCCAAGTTCCCTCAAATGTTTATGTAAGTGCTTGTATACCCAAGTCTTCCTCACTTGTGCTCATTGAGTAATGATTTTACATATAGCCATCTAATTGTCTTAAAATGTTAAGGCAGTACAAAGAAATAAAAGTGTGGTTAACATGCTCTTGTGCTTCTGAAAAAAAAAATAAAAAACCATGGACTCATTGTGGGTAACCTCTGTATGTGATTAAAACCAGTCATTTTATACAGGAAGAAACCATTAAAGACCAGTCCAACACTTTGAAGATTCTGCAACACCCATCATCTTTGTCAGGCAACCTGGACTTTCTAGTGGTACACTCAGGTTTAAGGAAAGTCTCCAAAATATGGCTGTATGTCACCTCGAGTCACTTCAGTTTTCAACACCATTGATATACCTTGTAAAGAAGTATAATTGCTTGATTTGTGAGCAGTCATATTAGCCAGTAATGTGAAGAAAAATTGATTAAATATGGAGAAAATTCTAAAAATCTCTGTAAAGACACAGCTCAGACATCCAAATGCCACTTGCTAACAGTTTTTGAGGTACCTATCTGGGAGAGCTAAAAGGTACTCTTGAAACAAAAATATATTTCCTGACTTAACATTTTAAGATTATCAAACTGCTCTTGCAAGCTGGGTGAAGATTTTAGAACATCAAATTTCCTTGTGGAAATATGGTGTTGGTTCATGAGTGATATATTAGTGGGAGAATATAGGGACAATAATGATGTAAGTAAAAAAATATATAATAAAGAAAAACTACTCCTAATTTTAAGTATGGACAAAATAAAGATTAGGCAAATATAAAACCTAAGAGGAAAAAATCAAAACGTAGTAGTGTTCTACACTTAAAAATGCTGCCAATATCCCTAAGTACTTTTTAAAAATGTCAAATATTAGTCATAAACATAAATATAAACATAAGCATATACATAAATATATATTGCATAAATATAAACAGATGAAAACATAAATATATATTGCATATATTTATACTATATATCATATACACAATATATGCAAATATCTACTGTAAAAAATCTGTATTTTAAATAGATGCAAAAATGTGATGTTACTATATTTAAATACTTGGTATTATATAAATATAGTGAATGTTCCTTCATATAGAGTATCATGTCAGATGCTATACAGTAATACAATTATAGAATGGCTTGATATTCTATATTTATGGAAATAGTTTAAAATATGTGTACTCTTCATACAGGTAGCATACTCATTTTAAAGCAATTTTTAATTATATCTCCAAAATAAATGTTGATTTTTTTTTTTTAAGAACACAACTGACAACATATTAAAAATTTCACTTAGCTGTTTTCTTGACTTCAGTCCACATAAAGTATCAGTGTGGCTGTGTTCTCCCAAGGACCTGGCTTCCTGTGGACTTATCGACTGTGTCTGAGGCCTGGAGCTGCCTGAGCACTGTGCAACAGTACTGTGAAACACCATTCATGCTGTGTTACTGAAGTTGTGGGCTTTTGATCAACTCACCACCTCTTCCTGGCTGTTATATATTTCAATAAGTGTTTTTGGATCTTGAATGTTCCTGCCAGAGAAGGCAGTGGATGCCTGACTAACTAAAGTACACAGTGGATCATTTCTGAGGCTGTTCTTTGGCAATTTCCTAATCACAAACGGCACCCATCTAAATATCCTTTAAAGTCACCTCCCACTGGTTGTTCATGGAAAAAATAAAATCAATAAAATAAAATCACCTCCCAATATAAGCCTAATAAGAAACTAACTGCTTCTTGATCCCAAGTTTTTAGAATGATACATTTAGAATGTATGAACATTTAGCATGATAATAGGATTTAGATTTTGAATGGAAATAGCATCTCTCCATCTCAATGCCTCAGACAACTTTAAGACAGTGAATCAGAAAAGGAAGATTTTATCAATGCCAATTTCTATTCATTGTCATTCAAAAACTGAACCTATCTTAGCCCTAGTACCTACAACTTCTAGAGTTTGGCATCTTCTAGCATGCAATCTCTTAATTTTGTAGTTTTAGGGGTCTAGGATCTTAAGGGACTGGCACTTCCTGTGTCTGGTTTTCCTGTACCTAATATTATTATTTTTTCAATTTGCCCTATAATTACATTCCTCCAGCTAATTTCCCCTGGTGCCCTCCAAGGTTCACCTTTCCTTCTGGGCAACCCTAAAAACTCTTTTTATCATGGAAAATTTCAAATGTACACAAAAATAGAAATAATTACCTTTCTTTAGCACCTGAGTTTAGTAATTATCAATATTATAACACAGTCTCAGACTTGATTCCTCTATTTTCTGTCTCTCTGTCTCCATCTCATTTTCTCTTTCTCGTCTTATGACATCAGGACCCATTTGCCCAGTTTTGTCCCCCTTTTCTTTTCCATCCAACCCTTGTTTCCATCAATCACCTCTCTGCCTCTTGATTCTTCCCTCTCTACATTGGTTTCTTCCTTGACTATAAACTATGAACACACATAAAAAGCTGTTAACATGTGCCATGCTAATCTGCTTCTGGAATCCTTATTCATCTTAAACTTCACATTTAAGTATGATATTTAACTATAACTATACCTTCTACACTTGGATGTACACACATGGCATCCAGAACAAGGGTGCTGTGGGTGGTGGCGCTTCTGAACACATAGCTCTGATCTTGTTCTCAGTACCCTATTTTAGATAATTGGTTGGTCCCAGGGCTCTGCCTTAGGATGTCCCAGTAGCCCTGGGCAGTACATTGACTCAGCACTAGGCTGGATGGGCTGGTTCATCCTGATGTGTATGTGAGACAACTGTAATCATGTCTTCTCAGCATTATGTACTGTCATGTCAAATTGATAGCCTAGAGTTGGTCATCAAGTATATTATGCTATCTTAATAGTGGGGACACTCCAGAATTTAGCAAAGCTAAAAAAAAATCAGAGCCTATTTTTTGGACAGTGGGATTTAAACATTCACCAGCACACCATCAATTTCAAATCTGTTGAGTCATTCTTTGTTTCCTGGTCTCATTAATCTCTGAGCTGGGCTCCCACAATTCTGCATGACTACTGGCCTTGCCTGACTGGCCTGCCTTACTCAACCCCAGCAATTACTAACTTAAGTTAGTCTTCAACAACCTCCAAACTTTCTGTTACTGGGAATGATGGAGAAGAGATGTACAAATCAAGTATGCTGAAGTTATCACCCAGAACTAATTTAATCCTTCCAGGATACCTGTTAAAAATACAGATTCCCTATATTGCATCTCTAGTAATCAGAATATAAAGGAGCAGAGTCCAGGAATTTGTATGTAAACAGGAACCCAGGTAATTTTAGTGAGCCATCAATAACTACTTTAACTATCCATCTGATAATTACAACATAAGTTTTTACTAGCTCCCACGGTGCCTAGTTAATTTCAGATAACCCTGATTTAGAAAGTTCCTTCTTGTGTTGACCCCATCTGTTCCCTAGAACCTCTAAGTTTTGGTTCAGGACCTCAGTTCTTTCCTCAATTTTGGGTTCTGCTCAGTCTTCTCTTCTCTGGTCTTTTACAATATTTTTTGTGTAACAGACCCAAGAATTTCCTTCTACCATAATTTTTGTGATTTCTCCTGTGGAAGGAATGGTAACTGTTTCAAGAAAATGGTATATTCTTTCAGGGAGTTCTCCAAGTATGTGGGATGCTTGTAAATTTGAGCACACTTGAAAGTCTGAGTCACTTCATGTCACACTTGCCATGAAAACCTTCTCCAGTCAGATACAATTCAAAGTTTGAAGTTTATAACATTCAGAGACCTAGAACTCTGGCAGCATAAATTTTAGAGGGAAATAGTGTAATGTCTTTGTCTAGAATTTGGAAGTCAGTGACTTGTGTCATGTTAAAAAAATGTTCAACAAAATGAGATAGTTCATCTTTCATAGGAAAAATTCACATTCGATATTTGTCCTTGAAAACTAAGCTCATAATTCTATAAAACTAGCAGTTGGGAAAACTGTTTCTGACATAACATAGGAAAACACTAGTCACATGAGACAGGCAGGCACCCAAATATTGGGACCATTATTATTACTGTATTTAGTATTTTGTTGCTTATCCATTCCAGTATTCTCTACTGCTTAGTTAACTCCTTGCTGAGCACATTGAAGATACTTAACTCTTTCAGGCAGATGATGATATTTACTTTTACCAATATTTAAAGATGATTTTATTACATATACTATATATGTATATATATTATATATGTATATTATATATATTATATATATTATATATACACATATATACATATTCATATATTCTCTATATACTGTTAGGTGAACGGTGTTATATATTATATATAACACCTTATATCCTTCTCTCTAGTACTTCCTCTCTCTTCAACAGGTTTAGAAGTATTTAAATCATTGCAACTACCTTTTTTTTTTTAATTTAGTGAAGCACATTGCTTTACAGGCCCTCTAATAATTTATAGGGCTCCTCCGCTTAGTTGTGGTGAGCACTGCTCCCTTAACACCTCCACTAAGTTGTGGTGAGCACTGCTCTCTTAACACCAAAACACCTATGTTCTCTATTAAGAATCCATTGTGCTCTCCCTTACAACCCATCCCTGTTACCACTCTTCTATCTTTTCTCCTTCATCTCTGGAAATTAAGACCTATAGCCCACTTTGAAGGAGTGTTTGTAATGTTTATCTTTGACTATACTTTGTTTCGTTTCTGTATACTCTACATATAAGTGATACCTACCAATATTTATCTTTCTCCTCTGGTTAATTTTGTTTAGTGTTATCCCTGCCAGTTCCATCCATGTTGCCAAAAATGTCAAGAGTTTTTATCTTTTTTAATCAATGAGTACTTCACAGTGCATATGTACCACATCTTTTGATGCACTCATCTGTTTGGGGACACTTACGTTGTTTCTATATCTTGGGTGTTATAAATATTGCTGCAATAAACACAAATGCAGCTTTGCTTTTGAATTAGTGTTTTTGTGTCTTTGGGTAGATAGATAAGAGTGGAATTGCTGGGTCATATGGCAGATCCACTTTTAGACTTTTGAGGAATCTCCACACTGCTTTCATAGGGATTGAACCAGTCTAAATTCCTGACAACAGAAAGTGTGCTTTTTTCTTTACCCCCTCACCAGCACCTGCTAATTATTATTGATATAGGCCATTCTCACCAATGTAGTTTTGATTTGCATTTACCTAATGCAAATTTTTCTGCCCATTTTTTTGATTGAGCTGTTTTGTTTTCATTTTGTTGAGTTATGTGAATTCTTTGGAGGTCTTCAATATCAGCTCTTGTCAGATGTATGGTATGCAAATAGTTTCTCCCATTCAGTAGGGTGTCTGTTCATTCTGATTACAGTATCTTTTGGTGTGCAGAAGATTTTTAGTTTGATGTAGTCACAATTGTTTACATTTGCTTTTGCTTTTCTTTCTGATGGAGACAAATCCACAAAGACATCATAAAGCTTGTGTTGTAGGGTATTTTGCTTTTGTTTTCTTCTATGTACTTTATAGATATAGGTCTTATATCCAAGTCTTTCATGAAGTTGAGTTGATTTTTGGGTATTGGTGTGAGAGTGTTCTAGTTTGATTCTTTTGTATGTAGCAGTTAGCAGTTCAATTTTCCTAAAGTCATTTATTGAGTACAGTTTTATTTTTCCATTGTGTATGCCTTGTTCCTTTGTCACAGGTTAACTGTCCATAAATGTGTGGTTTTATTTCTGGGTTTTCAATTTTGTACCACTGATCTTTGTGTCTGTTTCTGTTCTAGCACCATCCTGCTTTGATTATTTTGACTTCATAATCTGGAATTATAATACCACCATTTCCTCCCTTAGGACATCTTTGACTGTTGATCTTTTTTTGTGATTCCCCTCCCCTCCCTTCTCTTCTGAGACTTGGTCTCACTATGTTGCTTGCGGTAGTCCCAAACCCGCAGAATCAAGTGATCTCTAGCCTCGACCTCCCAGGTAGCTGGGATTATAGATGCATGCGACCACACCCAGCCTTGTGGTTCCATTTCTTTGAAGAATTATAATGAGATATTTATTGGGATTGTAATGAAGGTGTAAATTGCTTGGGTTGGAGAGTCATTTTGACAATGCTGATTCTTTAGTCCATGAAAGGGAATGTCTTTATTTGTGTTTTCTTCTATTTCTTTTAACAATATTTTATAGTTTTCCTTGTATATGTCCTTCACCTCCTTTGTAAGGTTTATTCTTAGGTATTTATTTTTTGGTGAAATCATAAGTGATATGGCTTTATTTCTCTAGATCATTGTTGGTATAAAGGCAACTGATGTTTTTCTGTTGATTTTGTAGCATTTTACTGAATTCATTGCTTTCATTTTCCATATAGTCTTTAGGGTTTTCTATATATATTATCATATCATTTGCAAGTAATGATAGGTTTACTTCTTCTTTCCCAATTTGGATTTCTTTTGTATTTCTCTCTTGCCTAATTGCTCTCATTAGGTCTCCTAATATTGTGTTGAATAGTAGTGGTGAGAGTGAACATCATTGACTTGTACCAGACCTTAGCAGAAAGGTTTTCAGTTTTTTCACCATTGAGAATGATTGTTATGGGTCTAGTTTTTATTAAGATATGTATGAATTATTCCCAGTTTTTTCAAGGATTTTCATCATAAGTGGATGCTGAATCCATTTTTGGATATTTTTTTAGGATCTATTGATACAATCCTAATGATTTTTTTTTTTTTTTTTAGACTAGGTCTTGCTATTTTTGCCTGTGGAACCGCAGGCTCTCGTTGCCCGGGGTACCACAGACTCAAGCAATCCCCAGCCTCAGCTTCCCAGGTAGCTGGGATGACAGGAGCGCACCACCACGCCCAGCTATTTTTTTTGGAACTGGGTCTCGCTACGGGCCCTAGGCGGGACTCGAACCACGATCCCTAGCCCTGGCCACTTCATAGGCTGAAGCTTATAAGCACGAGCCACCGTGCCCGGCCGAATCCTAATGATTTTTAATTTTTTTGTTGATGTGGTGAATTACATTGATTTTCTGATGTTGAAACATTCTTTTGTCCCCATTATAAATCCTATGTTGTCATGATGTGTAATCTATCTAATGCATTGTTGATTTGGTTTGCTAAGATTTATTGAGGATCTTTGACAGTAGTTAAGCAAGTACTATCAAAAACTACTATATCTCGATGCCTCTTTATTTGGTAAGTATATATTGATGAGTGTTCTTTCCTCTGCATATATCATTCCCTTAGTTATTATGTGGTGTCCATCCCTGTCTTTGTTAACTTTTTGAATGGGAACTGTTTTGTCTGATAACAGTATGGCTAAGCCTGCCTTTCTTTGGATCCCATTCACTTGGAGGTATGTTTTCTATTCCTTTACCTTGAACATATGTTTACCTTTGGAGCTCAGGTGTATCGCCTGGAGACAGAAGGTTGCATGCTGTTTCCTAATCCAACCAGATCCTATGTAATTTTTATTGGTCTATTAACATTTAGAGTGATTATTGAAAGTCTATATCTGCCATCTTGTCTTTAATTTTGTAGCTGTATCTTTCTTTTTCTCTCTTTGTGTTTCTCCCATTTGGCTTTGATACAAATGTTTTCAATATTTCTTTGAAGGGTGAGTCTAGTTTTTGAAAATTCCGTAAGTTTTTGTCTGAGAAGGCTTTTATTTTTCCCTCATATGTAAAGAAGAGCCTTGCAAGATACAGTATTCTAGCTTAACATTCCTTACCTTTTAGTTCTTTTAATCACATTATTTCATTCTCTTTGCCTGCAGTGTTTCTTCTGAGAAGGCTAATGTTAGCCTTATCGCTGTTCCTTTATAGGTTATCAGTTTCTTCCCCCTAATCATCTTCAATATTCTTTGTCTTGAACTCAGCACTATATGTATTAATGTTGGTCTCATTTTGTTTAACCTCTTGTTCTTTCAGTTTCCTTGATTTGTATATCGTTTTCTTTTTCCAAGTTTGGGAAGTTTTCATCTATTTTTTTTTTTAAGGTATGTTCTCTGTTCCTTTTTGTCTCTTCTTTTTCTGGGCTACCCGTTATTCTTGTACTGTTTTTCTTTGTGCTGTCAGATAGTTCACAAAGTGCTTCTTCTCTATTTTCTTTTTCTTCTTCCAATTTGCTTCTTTGTAAATTTATATCTTCAACTTTAATTTACTCTACCATTTGGTTTATTCTATGTCTATAACTATTTAGAGTATTTTTCATGTTATTGCTTTAATGTTTTTTTATCCTGAAATTCCCTTATTTCCTCTTAAGGATATAATTTTCAATTTTCTGTTCCTTGATATTGTTTCTAAGGACTTTCATTTTCTGAACTTTCTTCCTATTCTTAATCTGCTTTTTGTGTCTTTGCCTAATTGGTCAAATTTCTTTGATGGCAAGTTTGCCTTTTTATCTGATGTTAAGAATTAATCTTTCATATTTCGTGATTGTGTTCTAGCTGTCTCTTCTCTTTTTGTGGTGTGGTAGTACCCCTCAAACTTCTAAGCCGTTTGTGCTATTTGGTATCCCCATTGTTTTCAAGATCTCGTTGCTTTTCTAGGCATCCACCTGAGCTGGGTTGCTGTTAGATGACAGGGATAACTCTATCAGGCAAGGCCCTGCAGAGCTCAGACTTGAGCAAACATCAGTTCTCAAGGCACTGGTAGGTGGGCCTAGGGTTGGTGGTGCTTCCTAAGGAGCTACTGGGCATCACTGTTATCAGGTGGGGCTTTGAGTAGCCCATATTATTGTTTATGCCTGTTCCCAATGATTTAGTAGCTATCTGGTACCCTGCCTTTTATGGCTTTCACTGTTGGTAGGGTTTCTAATGCAGTTGGTGCATTTTCAAAACTGGCATGATACAAAACCTGCTCCCCACACTGCCTTGCACTGTTTGGCTAGCAAATCTAGTTTGTGCCTGGTGTGGAATAGGCACAGGAGGTGCAGCAGTGCTCTAGAAAACATGATTGCTGGGGTGTTATGTGAGGTTACATTCACAGACCTGGTCTTCCCTGGTATGTGATCTGTTGGACCAATTCCTCAATTCATCCAGCTATTCACAGAACTTTTTTCCTGCAGGTAGGTCCAGAACCACAGGTGTGCTCTTTGCTGCTCTTCAGGTTGAAATGTTTAATTTTTTCAGCCTTTAGATGAGAATCAAGATAATGGGCTCCCTGTTTCTTCTTCCAGATAATCATTTTTGCTGACTCTCACTATACAATGTGACTACTATAAGTAGAACCACTGAATTATCTCAGAACAGACCTAATACAAAAAATACTTTACACCGTAAGTGGGAAATAAAATTTAAACATGTAAGTTAAGTGCTTCCCATCTGTCCCTGCTGCCTTCCATTCCACACAAATGCAGGAATAACACTTTTTTCCCCCTCAACTCAGCGGACCCACCATGCCACTTTGACACAGTATAGTTCTTCAATATTATGAGGTGAACAGGCTGTCTGTAGCATCAACCAGCACCCTATGATCCACTGGTCAACCTCATACTGGTGACTCCAAGCCTGGAATTGCAGGTTGTGAATGGCCTTGGAGGCCTTAGTGGGAAAGTCACTGAGACTAGTGTAGTGATTCTGAGAAGACAAGAGGGTGGAGTGTGTTGAAGAAAACAGAAGAGCCAGAAGCCACAGGAATACGCATAACTTTTCTATGGCTCAGTGAAACACCCATCAATAAGTGGCAGGGAGAGAGGGAGCCATTAGAGTGTAAGCTTAAATAAACTTTATAAGATGAAGAGAAAGATTCTTTTTAGAGTTAAAATCCTCCTCTGTCTTGCCATATTATCTTTTTTATTATCTGGAACATTCAAATTTCTTGCCTCTCTTTTCTACTTCCTTTTTTTGGGATTGGGTAAGATGGCATCAGTATCTGCATAGTTGCATAAAGTGATAACTCAGAGGCTCTGAAATCACCTTTCTGAGGTAGTCATCCCATTACTGTCAGCTCTACCCCAGGATGCTTTCTAAAAATTCACTGTCCCAAAAGAGTCCTACTTGTCATAACAATGAGTCCCTTTTGTTGTCAGAATGAACTTTCTGAAACCCTTGTCTGAGTCTGATCTCTAGGTCACTTTTTCTCCCCCTGCTTATGTTAAGGTCTATACACAGGGGTGCCTCGGGCTCTACAATATCTGGATCTCAACCTCCCATTCACAGGGTTTGTTTTGAGGTCTCAGGGACCCATTTCTTCCCTGCTCCCTTTACCAGGAAGCCTGGCCAAGTCCTATTTGTTAATCAAGATTGGGCTCAAAGTCTGTTGCTGAGATGTTTCCCAGGGCACATGCAGGGGCAATGAGTCATGAGCTCCTCTGAGTTCACTGTCTTATTTTATTCTAACAAACATTTTGGAAAAGTCAGGACTATGTGCTTGATGTGTGTTGTATCACACTCAACAAAACTTGTGGGAGAAATGAATGTAATAGATGAGTGTATATGTATATATTTGCCCAATTACCATTTCATCATGGTTCCCACTTAAGAGATGCTAGTTCCTATACCATCATAAACCTTGACCCTGAGAGCAGACAAACCCCTATTGGGGGAAGCTAGGAAGTTAGTCATCTGAAATTGAAAGGCTTGAGTGTTATTTGAGCTGAGAATTATCATCTAATGATTAAATCATGCAGGCCTTAAGAATTTGAGGGGACCTGTGCTGCTATGCACTGTAGAAATTTGGGAACTAGTGCTAGGAATGGTTTCCATGTCAAAGAAGATAATGGGATGTTGGGTTAAAAAAGGTATCTGTACTGCAGAACTTGGATCTTTTAATCTACTAATAGACATGTGAAGAATGTCCAAAAGCAGGATGCCCCCACTGGTATTTTCCAAACACATATGACCATAGTGCCATTAGGCAGTTCTACTGTGGAACTGATTTTGGGAAACAATGACCCAAACTGGTAGATTTTTACTGAATAACAGACAAAGGAACTAAAACAAAGTATACACTTTTTACCCACTCATTATGGTGATTCTAAGGTATGTCTATCATCAGGATCAAGTGCTAACTTTCTTAGAAAGGCCAGAAGATAAAGGACATGGAATACGGATATGGAATCAAATATTTTTATTCAGAATAAGAATCAACATCATAAAGGTAGTTGCCTCATAATTGCAGAGCCACAGAGTATTCAGAAAGGGATTCGAAAATAATCATAAAAAAAGTTGGCATGAAAGTAACATGAAACTGTAATCTTTGGCTATTAAATATGTAATCACACTGAAAAGAAAAGGTGAAAATCTTCAGACTATTTGTTCTTTCTTGTCTAGGTGGCAGGAAATCAATAGCCCTCAGAACCTCAGTGCTGCTGTGACACCCTGGCCTCAGGCACAATCAGAAGGAACTAGGAGTCACACAGACTCCACCACCATGTACCTACTGAGTGGCAATCAATCTCGGTATCTGCATGCTAAACAAAAC
This sequence comes from Uropsilus gracilis, assembly GCA_004024945.1. NCBI lineage: Eukaryota > Metazoa > Chordata > Mammalia > Eulipotyphla > Talpidae > Uropsilus > Uropsilus gracilis. Next base: position 24,749 of record PVHY01006267.1, read on the forward strand.
CATGGCTGCACCCTGTTTCTGAGCAATTTGATTAAATGCTTATGATTCTACCAAGCAAGATTTCCAGTGATGAGAGCATTACAGGAAATTCTACAGGGGCGGAATCTGGCTTTTTAACTTGGCAAGTCTCATGAGGCACTGGTCCCTCCACATCCTTCGGGCAGCCAAGTGCTCTGGGTCATCAGGAACCTTCATGTTCAAGGCCTGGGAAAGAGAAAAGAGAAAAAGAAAAAAGAAGCACAAAAGGAAATAATTTACCAGGAGTATAACTGTTTTTATTTACAAAAACTGTAAATGTGCTTTCAAAGATAAAAGTAGCAGAGTAAACCCACAACACAGGCCTCCCAAACCCAGGGAGACTTAGAATGCCTTAGAGACAAGTCAAAATGTAATACTACTCTACTGGTCACACTAATCTTCAGGTCTCTGGCAACATAATAGGACTATAGGGAGGCAAAATTAGGAATGTGGTAGCATAAAAAGGCAGAGGTTCTTACAACAAATACAAACTTACCTGTGCAGTGTTTCTGCTCAATAAGCATGGCTCCCTGTAGTCAATCTACATACCTGGTGAACTCTTTTAACTGTGGCCCCAGAGAAGTCTGGGATGGGTCCAAAAGTGTTCAGCACGCGTTTCATGCCTTCGCTGTATCTGTCACAGTAGTTTGCCATACCTGAAATCATACGAAACCAAGAATTCACAATGTCATCAAGAACATCATATCAGCCTATGAAGCAGTTGAGGCTAGGAATCACAGTTCGGATCCCACCTGGGGCTTGTAGCAAGACCTAGTTCCAAAAAAACAGCTGGGCGTGGTGGCGCGTGCCTGTAATCCCAGTTACCTGGGAAGCTGAAGCTGGGGATTGCTTGAGTATAGCTCCAAACTAGAAAATATGTGAGAAGGTCTTTCCTGGGTCAAATCAACTACATCCTTTCCTCCCTGTGGATGAGGGAGGTGGAAGCTAGGATGCTTCTCATGTGGCAGGTACTGGGAAACCAACCCTCTTGCTCTTAGACCTTAAAATCCTGAAAAGAATGGGCCCCTCTAGGCTGCCATTCCACCTCTGTCCCTGCATCTTACTGGGCATTCCAGACAGCCTGAATTTCTTTGTGGATTTGCTGGAAAGTCCTATCTTCACCAAAATAAAGTTTCCCTCAGCAATGTATCTCAAAGGGTACTTGTGTAAATGGCTTGAATAATTTTTTAAGAACCAAAGATGTCAAAACTCAACCAAATTGGTTTCCCAATTCACTCCTGATCCATAAATTCTAGTTACCACTTTATGGGCCATCGACAAGGCAGCAGACTGTTTAATATAAATCATATTTATCCAAATGGTAAGCTTGGAGTTCCTACTTGCTTAAGTTTTGGTCAGTGGAACAGAGTCTGGACATCCCCATGTCGGTGATGTCTGCTGCATCAAGGTCTTTAGGAATCCAATACATTCTTGAATCTTAAGATCAAGCCCTAGGATTTTAGTGAACAAACACTTGAAGAATAGGCTTAGCCACAGGGACAGGGGAGGGGTAAGTGTGATAACTTAAAAACAGTTGTGAGTTACGTGTGCTTAAAGTGAAGACATTCTGCTAGAATCAAACACGCACAAAGCGGCAAACAAGTCAGGCGGCACCCACTCCCTGTCCGGGAAGCCTGCCTGGGCCTGCCTAGCTCTGCAGTCCACATCTCCACCTCCTTGCAAGCAGGAGACAGCGGAGGCAGGGCCAGTGTGGGCAAGTGCCGGAGACCAGTCAGATCAGAAGCAGCCCAGCACTCGGAAGGGAGGCATCTAAGTCCCCGGCCTATTTCCAGAATCTTAAAACCAGGAAGACTCAATAGTGGGTCAGTTGGGCTAAAAAGATAACAAGGGAACCAATGAAACTGCAGAATTGAAGAGATCCCATAGGCTGGCTCATAGTTAGCCCACAAAAACCATGACTAATTTAAAATAAAAATGATCACCACTAGATAGGCTTTAAGAAAAGATAACAAACTTCTTTGGGATTTAGTTTGATTGACCCAACCTTGAAATGAAAGCCTGAATTCACTTTATTTTCATTTTGTTTGCCTCATCATTTCCCCCTCATTCTGGGTGCTAAAACTACATCTACTTTGCCTTTAGTAGAGAAAGTGTTTTGAAGAGAGAAAAAAATTCAAACATACCACTTTTTCTAATATCACCTGCAATTAAGTGGTGGACACTCTTTTAAACACGGGATTTCCTTTCATTTAATGAAAGTATAACTAAACAATTCAGAATTCTGGAGGCTCCCTAAATGTTCTAACACTGAATATCTTAAATGGGTTAGAACACAAAATAACCTATATATTTCCTTTCAGATCAAATATTTACTTTAGCTGTTCATTTATTTAAACTAAAAGTGATAAAATTAGGATACAAATACAATTTATTCCTTTGGGGAGGCAGAAACACAAGAACCAAACAATTTGAAAACGTAAATGAGAAGAAAATGGGTAGATTCACTGTAGCAGTGTATAGTTGAGAAAACACCCACTGGTGGAGAAAGCAAAAATCCAACAGACAACCTCTCAGGAGCCAATTCCATCTCTCTCTCCTACAGGAGCAGAACCAAGTCAGGGGTGTAACTATATCATGTCTACCTGACTATAATTTTTGAACAAATGTTCCTCTTTCATAGTATTACAGTGAAATCACTTGAATTCCCTAGGGATCTTTTAGAACATTTTTTTCCTCTCTATCAAAGTTTACAAAATTTGTAATTTTAAAACAGCATTTATTTCTTCAAAACAGAATAAAATATGGTATAACTCTTTACATCACAATTTCCCCCCAACTTGTACAAGAAGCCAATTAAAATTTCAATCTTATAAACATAAAAATACTTTTTATAGCATAAAGTTGGCTATTTGGGACAAAAAAGCCCTGTTTGCAGTGACATAAGGAACCAACACAGAAGTTTCTAGGGTCCCTCCCCCACTCAATTTGCAGAGGAAGGAGCCTGATGTCCAGAGAAAGGCTTTGCTCAGAAAAGCAACTTACAATCATGACCTATGTTGTGTCTCCTTATTTACAATGCCCCAATAAGCTTACTATTGCTACTGTTAATTGCAACATTTCCCTGTCCATTAGAAAAGTATAAAAGGTGTTTACCTTATTTCCAACAATAATTTTGACTTCTTTACATCATGCTAGGAGGAGTGAGAAATATTGTAGAATATCAATTTCATTGGAAATGTAAAGGAAAAAAGCGCATCACCTTTTAATTCTCTATTCACCTTCCCCTTATATTTCTCTGAAATGTTCAGATACATTTTCTTCAGTACTTTCAGTGTTCTCTGTTTTGCTCAACAATACACTTTCCAAATATCTTGGAGAACTTGGCTTTTTAGAAGACTTTAAAAAATGTTTACATGAGTACAAAAAATTGCCAAAATTTTTTTTTATATTGTCGTGAGATCAAATTTACTTATCTTGCTATTTTCTAACTTGGGAATCTATACCAGTGAGTTTCTAAAGGTGAGACAGTGCCCTTTCTGGGACCTTTGGCTGATCCTTGATGAATGGCTAGGCAGGGAGCCTTCCCACCTGTCTCCATGGCCCATGGTCACCCCAGGCTGAGTATTGGATTTCTTGGATAGCTGTAATTGTTACCACACTAGAGAAGTGTGACTTTCACACAGCATATGAACCCACACCTACACGCTTTTAAGAGACAGGGTTTCACAGAACTTAAGAAAGATCAAAAAGGCCCCAAAGCACAGAGAGACATTATCTAATTCTGCCTCAAGGGAGGCCTCCCCTGAAGTCAAGGAGGGCTGGTAGAGACAGAGGTGGCCTCAGGGCCTCTTATTCATGAAAGTTCTAGCCCAGCTGTTTCCACTGCACACACAGAATCACATAAATGAAGCAAACCCACCAGGCAGACATATCTTTAAAAATAAATAAATAAAGACAAGCATCTTCACAGAGCAGGGAATTTTGTGATATAAAGAGGTAAAACATTCACTTGATCAGAGGTAACTACCAAAGACTGTTAGATCCTAAGACACAGTCTTTCCCAAGTAGAACTAAACTTGGGAGGTGCCCTAGGGGCTGCCAGCTCTAAGTTGGGGTTTTCCTTTACTGATCTAGCAGCCTCAAATCTTGGCAAAGAAACAAACCAAACAGTTCCGCTTTGGAGATTTTGTTATTCCATAGCAAAAAATGTCTACCTCTGTATTTACTCTGTATTTCTCTCTCATGCACCTGTGGGTCTTTCTGGGAGAATAGAAAATAACATGGAGGATTAGTGAATAAAACAAATGAGGAAAAAAACCTTGTCCTAATATTTATGAAGAATGTAATACATCAGCCATCTAGTTAAGTAGTTTAGTCTTTTTTAATTCTCAGACTGCTCCTGTGAGGTAGTTCCTGTTACTAACATTTTGCAGATGGGAAACTGAGGTGCCCTGAACTTACATAACTTACATAAAGTATGCATAAGGTTATTTAAATTGAAAGTCAGGTGGGGACCTGGCCAACAGGCTCCACCAGGTTAGCCAAGAGGCAAGCTGGCCTCCTATTTTTCAGGTGCTGTTTTATTTGGATAAAAACAAATCCTAAAGTACTTTTACCACTTCTAGATAAATGATAGCTTTAGAGACTAATAATCTGAGATGCTAGCTTTCTGAAAACAGTATCAGAGAAAAAGAATTCTCCCAGTTCCAAACTTGATATATTCCTAGTGACACTGTGAGGAATAATGGAAGTTTCACTGGTTCAAAGTCAGATTTTATAACTGTCTATGGTCTTTGGAATGCTCAGAAGTTGAAAACTACATCCGTCCACCATTATCATATTAAGCCAATTAGTTTTTTTTTTAATCATATCTGCTTTGTTTGAAAATGTGTTATGAGCCTCCTTCCTGTCTGCCGCACATTTGATTATTGGGTTTCTGGTTTCATTGGCTTCTGTCTCTATTTGTTTGAGAGTCAAAGCTGTTCTCAGTTCTCTCCCATTGATTTCTCATGATACCTGAATTATTTTATTTCCCTCAAGAAAAAAATAAAAGAAAAACAGTGTGATCATCAAGCAGTGTATAGATATATTCCAGATGTTTAAATATATAAATCATTTTTAGGTTTTGATTAAACACATTTGAAACTCTCCAACTTCAATAATATTTTAAAATTCTTATATCATTTTTACAAGGGTCTGTTTTTTATATTATCCTTCCATGTTCAATGGTTATCTTACCACAAAAGAAAATGCTAGAGCTGAAGTTCACCTTTTCCTTTGCTGCTCTTGACAAGGCTCAGTTTTAAAAAAGAACCATGTCAGTTATTAACAAGTGCACACTGGCATGCAGTGGTACATGCACACGTAGGTGAGTTTCATTGATTCACTTCATCTACTATAAATCAGACCCATGCAGTGGAGAGAAATGTAAATAGGACCGTCCAACTGTGGAACACAGGAAACACAACCCTGTCATGAGCATGTTAAATCACAAGACAGTTCATTCAAGGAAGCACATGAGCACCTGCTGAGAACAAAAATACCACCAGCAAAACTGCCTGGAATTAGTTGTTGGAAATTTTATTTCTTTACTCATTATGGTGAGATTGCCTGAACTCTTATTACCCCCAACATCAGAGCATTATAAAAGTCAGATTCCCAGAGGTCATCTACTTCAAATTCTAGCCTCACTGCAGGAGTCTCCTGGCAACATCTAGCCATTCCCAAGGTGGGAGGTCAACCTTGAGCGTTCAGTCCCTCATGGCACTGCCCTCTCTGACACAGCTCCAGATACTAGAAAGTTACTATTGCCTCATCTTGAGCCTAATCTGCCTGCCTGCCACTTTCAATCTTTCATCCTCATAAAACTCATGGACAGACAGACACACACACTACTTTGGTCACCTTCTTTTGGAGAAACTCCAATTTCTCAATAATTTTGTTAGAGGTAGACTCTGAAGCTGAATACAGTATCTTTTTTCTCTTTCTACAAATATTTAGTAGTTAACTGTATGGTTATTAAAATAAAATATAATAACTGTAGAAACATAATAAGACAGGAAAACAAGAACATAATAAAAATTACCTACAGTTTCAATATCAAGAGACAGTCAGAAGTAATTATATTGAGGTAACATATTTCCAGGTTTTTATACACAGCTTTTTGGATTTATTTTGTTTGGATTTGAGATGAGTTTTGCTGCCTGTTATTCAAATGATGTCTTATTTTTAAATTGTGTAAAATCTGGTTGACAGGGTTTCATTCTTGGAAGCTTCTCACCCATATCAAGTTATTTTCTCTCATATTTCTCTTTTTTTCAGAGACAGCAGATCATGAGTTCATACCTTCAACCCCCAGGTCCTTTGAAGTTGTTTCCAGGGTAAATGCCTGTCTGTGATCTGCCCTCTACTTAGAGATACCTCCTTTGTAAATCCCTACACTTCTGGAACAGCACCTACAGCTCAGCAAGTCATACCTAGAACTACTCATATTTAAGCAGAAGACAAGTGCAGCTGAGGTCATGTGGTTATTTTCCAAATGCTTTCTTTTTGCCACTGTAAATAATTTCAGGAAAACATAACTTTATCTTCTATAGTCTTGATGGCTATCAGTAGTTCACCACCTCTCTCTTCTATTTCCCACCTGAGTGTCATATACCACATGAAACCCTTTGCATGACTCCCCATGCATTGACATCTGGGATGGTAGAAAGGTGGACATCATAGTCAGCCATCCCTCACCCTGCCTCTGAGTTATAAAGACTGACCGCTGTCTGGTAGATAAGATACTTTACAGCAGAAAAGGCAAAATTTGACTATTTACAAACCTAATGAAAATATTCGCTAACTTGGATTCCCTATCTTATCCCTCAGGGAACAAAGCTTACCTTCTGCATTGAGGTGCATTGTTTCCAGGGGTCCGATGAATGCATACCGCATGCCCAGGCCATCTGACATGACAAGGTCAATGTCATTTGGAGACAACACTCCTTCCTAAATGAAGAACATGGGCAGCACATGAGTTCTCAGTAAAAACAATTTCATGACTATCACCTTCATTCTAAGTTCTTGAAAACAGGTTTCCAAAATACTAGCTAAAGCAGTTTAATGGGATTTTCACTGAATTTTGCATATGTATATAAAAATGGATCATGAAGAGACAATCCTGTGAAATGGTAAAGTACCAATTCACTTTTTCTATAGCCTGGTCAACCAGAGATTGAAGTAAATCCCTTTCCTGATCATACCCTCTCCACCTCCCTGTGTGCCACTTGAGCTTGTGAGAAAGGGGTGAGGATAAAGGGATAGAAAAAATTAGAATGGTGTGCTAGAGGAAAGAGGCAAGGAGTTTTTATATGCTTGCCTAAGACCAGGGGGGATAATATTGGAGCCACCAACAGAACAGGAAGGTTATTTTTCAGGTTTTGCCCAATAGCAAGTTAGGCTTTATTCAGTTTTTAATGAGTATGTAAGAATAAAATTATATTCTTTGATGACAAGCACCTTAAAATTGTGTTTATTTGCAAAGATCAGAATTATCATGAAACTTCCAGTTAACTTCCTGAGACAGTTCTTGCATAAACAGAGAATTGTGTGGAAGTCAAATTCTCCTTAAGAGGTCACTAAGTATGGCCGCTTAGCCTCTTCCACTGGCAGCTTGCTGGTCCCTGGCCCCTGTGGGCCCCAGTTTACAGAGTCCTGGGTCTCCAGCAAAGCCCTCTACTGTGGCAATCTCAGCTCTACCCTACCTCCAGAGGCACATCTACCTACCTACTAGGAACAGGCTCAAATAAGTGGCTCACTCAACACTGCTTCTTCACTTGAGGCTACAGGAAATCCTGTCTTATCTTGAATGGGAGTGTCCATAGTCCTATCTGAGAGGGTGTGCATGTGGGGGAAGAGAAGCAAGCGAAGGATTTCATCTTGGATCTTTGGCTGAGTGGCAGATGCCCCTAGGGCAGTCCTGGAAGGACTGGGCTAGGCCCTCCCTTAGATACTGGAGATTAGAGCTCCCCCTGCTGGTTCTCCTGATACCTAGGCCTTAGATGACTTCTCTACTTGCCAGACTTGACATTCAACAGGTGTAAGAGAGGATGTGTACCCATTACCACCAGCAGCTGCAGACCAGCTGCTCAGAGGTAAAACACCTAGCATCTCAGGTGTGTGTGGGTGTTCAGATCATCTGTGGTGACAGGAAGGCAGGAGCCTGGGAAAAGGATGGAGTAAAGAACCAGTTAGAAAACAGAACCACCTACAAAGGCCAAGAATGAGTTACCTATGACTGAGAAATTCCATTTGAAAGAAACATTTTCCATCTAGCTTTATTTGTGAAATAAGAATACAAAATTATGCACAAAGCATACACATAGAGGTTAGAGAATAACTCTATTCAATACAAATCAACCCCTAGAATCAGCACCTTGCCTGTCTTTCCAACTGTATCCTCCTCTTTCCTTTACAGAGGTAAGGTCCTGATTTTTGTATTAATAATCTTAACTTTTAATATTTTCCATGCATGTTTATACTTCTAAATATCAATTTGATTTTTGCCTATCTTTCACTTTTTTATTTTAATTAAGGTGAACATATATGACTAGGCTGACTAGTTACCATTTACTACTAGTTACCACCTACCATCTACCTTCTACCTGTTCATTCCACCCCTTGACCCTTTCCATTCTGGTAACCACTATTTTGTCAGAATCTAAGGTTTGTTTCTTTTGTTTTGCTTTGTTTGTTCATTTGCTTTGTTTCATAAGAGTGTAATCATATGGCATTTGTCTTTCTCTTTCTGATTTACTTCACTTGCTAACCTCTCAAGATCTATCCATATTGTTGTAAAGGGCAGAATTTCATCTTTTTTTTATAGCTGGGTAGCATTCCATTGTATATCTATGCCATATGTTTATCTACTCATCTGTTGATAAGCACTTAGGCTATCTCCTTATCTTGTCTATTGTAAATAGTGCTGCAACAGATATCTTCAAAATGGAAACACTATGTATTCTTTTATTTATTTTTATTTATTTATATATAAATTTCACAACATTGTAATCTCAAGGATTTGCGCCCCCCCCCCCCGTATTCTTTTAGATTTGCTTCTTTCACTCAAACTTATGCTTTCAAAATTCATGTGTCAGTAGTTTGTCTACAGAAAATTGTAATTTACTTATCCATCTCATTGTTCATGAACATTTGGGCTGTTTCTACTTTATAGGTACTATAAATGGGATGCAAAGAGCATCCCTGTCTATGACTCCTTGGGCACATGTACAGGAGTAGAACTGCTGTCCCAGAGCAGACACATCTTCAGCTTATAGTTCTAAGCAGCTTTCCAAAGTAGTGCCTGTGTTCATTGCCTGCTGGAGAGCACACGAGTTCCCACTGCTCCACATCCTCTCTAGTACTTGGTGGTTTCAGGCTTACAAGTTGTTCTCATTGCTAAGTTCAGTAGTATCTCACTGGGTTTCCAACTGGTTCTCCATAGTCTACCATTAACTGATGGGAGTTTATTCAATCACTCAATTACTGACAAGTTTCAACTCTTTTCACCTCTGATAAAATGAGGAAATGAAATCAAAAAGCCCATGGCAATGCCTAGAATGATTTATATACTGATTTTTGAACCACAGTGTATGCCTACCTCCCACTCACTACCCAGAAAGCTCCCAGTGGAAGACAGTGGGTTCTGTTCAAGGTTTTGCTGTAGTATTCCTATACCCTGTGGGCTCTACAATGCTCCGTGAAGTAGCCAGCTGTGTGCCCTACAGACTGTCATCTTTAATGTGCAGGTCAATAATGCAAACAGCCTTAAGTTTTTATGATAGCATTCAAACTGTGAAGGATGCAAATGTGGAACTGTCCTATAACTGCAATGGTATTTGCTTTGGTTCTTTTCTTGTCAAACTGATCTTAGTATTTTTAGAGCTGACTTCAACAGAATTTGAAAATATCCAAAATGAGAAGTAGCCAAGAGCAGCTAATCTTTTATTTGTAAGTATTTTGTGAGTTAATAATGACCCTGGCTAAGCCTTGGGTAGATTCTCCACACTACATCATGTTGGAAAGGAACCACACTTTCTTCTATTTCTCAACTGTTCTCTGCTCTTTACTATTTCATCCAGAGAAAGGCTGTATTTTTAGTTATTCTTTAGTCACTGAACTAGTTAGAAAAAAGTTTAATGCCTTCTTATATTCTTTTGCTACATTTAGATTTTCTGAAGGATTCTATAAGTTTGAGTCTTAACCAAGAAGCTAATCTAGATAAGAGAATAGTTCTAAGTAAGTCAGTTGAGATGCTTACTGCTCAGGATTTCACATCACTGAAGGAAACATTCACATTAACCCTGAAGCACTCAGATCAACTAAAAGTTTGTGTTTAGGGTATTCTGAAGCTCAATTTGCCTAGTTTTGAACTCCACTCCCCTCAGAGCCTATATAACACTTATGACTTAGATGCTATTATCAACAATAATTACCATAAATAATCTCGGTAGTATGAAAGGCAGAAACAAATGCTTGAATTGAACACACTGATCAGGAAAAAGATGGTTAATGCATATTTTTTTGAAGACAGAAACTCTATGCCACTCCAGTGTTTCTGAGGCTTAATTAACACTTGTCAGTATATTATCAGAATTTCCTTTTCTGCTTCAAGGTGAAATCCTCAAGTTACACAAAGAAGGTCCCAAATGGTTAAAAGAGCCCCTAAACTCACACTGAACAATGAACACAAATACCACTGTTAGTTCAAAACCTAACTTGCATCATGTTCAGAAAAATCAGTGGGTGAAGAGAGTCACATAAGAATCCCCTTTAATGAAAAAAATTCTGGCTTTACTTACTTGAATTAAATTCTGATACTCACCACAATCAACCAACACACCAACACACACTCATGAATTGGGCACATACATCACAGTGCTATGCTAGGAGTTAATTCTGGGGGAAGAGCAGGAGGTACAAGATCATCATCCATGAGTAAAGATCAAAAAAGTTAATAAGACTTTTGATACTGTGAGTCAAACTTTAAATAACAATAAAGGTTTGGTGATGTATCAGGATGCCATCAGAGAGGAGATAACCAGTAGATTCATTTATATGTTATAATTTTTTTATAATCTACATCTTATATATAATTTATATAAGTTATTTATATATTATAAATTGTATAATATATAAACAATACTTGACTGAAAGAGTGGGGCACTCCGGTTTACTAAAGAACACCTTCACAGGGGATAGAGCATAAATTCAAAGAATAGTTCTCATTCTCAGGTATTACAGATCTAGTACTTGGTGGGACAAGACAGGAAAACATATCTAATAATTAATTAATAATAAGCAAAAAACTAATGGATGCAGGTGTATTTGGTCTGGCCCTGTCAACAGACACAGAAAAAGGAGAGAGGTGGTGGTGAATGCAGGTCTGGCAAGCTTAGAGATAAAATATTTGATAAGTAAATCCCTTGTGACTATTTCCTCTACTGATTGCCATTTACACAGACTTATTTTCCCTTCTCTCTAACCATCCATTCTTGTGTCAATGTTCTTATTCAATTTGCATATTTTTGAATGTCTTCATTTTCATTTGTCTTTCTCATATTTCATCATGCTATCTCTTTCCTTGTCTAGTTCTCATTTGCTAATTCCCATCTGTGATTTTCTATTGTTTTGTTCTACATTTCACCAAACTTAGTCCTGAAGTTTCCGTTTTTTCTTATACAAATATTCCTTTAACTTTGAGCTCCATTCAGGAACACAGAGGTGCTACCCAGGAACCTAGACTAGTTATACAGAACTCTCTGGCCCCTCCCTTTCAGAGCTATTCAGGCTTCAATCCATGTCTTTAACTGAGAAACAGGAGTCAGAAAAAAGTTTTTCTTGGGTAGATGTCAGATGATGAAATACAACATATGAGGGCTTCAAGGAAGTATTGAACTTGTTTCCTATCACTCCATTCAGAGGCCAAGAAGAACCTTCAATCATCATGTTTCTGAAGATGAGAAGTCAGTATTCCTCACTCATATTTGAATTATTTCTACACTAGTGATTTCCTAATCTCCAAGGATGTTCAAAGATGGGCTGGATGGGAATAATCACTAGTGTATAAATAAATCAAGTATGAGTGAGGGGTACTGTTTCTCTATTTTAGAAACACATTCAAAGTCCATGCAAGTGGTAGAGAGAGTAAAATAGGTTTTGAAGTTTGAGGTAAGAACTATCACAATGATTCATGGTGTTCCTCATGAGAAACTCATTAGACAGATGAGCTGTTTCCCTCCATTTAAATATACTTGTAAAGTTTTGCTTTCTATACTCTTTACCAAGTACTACCTCTACACGCAAGTGGTTCCAAAACAAGAGTGAAAAAGGCCTGGTTCATCCATCCTCACCCATGCTGCCTTCCAGGGAAAAGGTGAGGCCAGTGAAAGATTTTAATAAGTAAAAAGAGAAGACTCCTAACTGCTGCCCACTGTTATTCAAAGGCTTGTGGTCAGGTTTGCGAGTTACCTGACCTCTTGCCAATACCTACAAGTTTTTTTGGAAGCTGAGTACAAACATTCCTGTAGAATGAGTCAGGCAAATTTTGCTAAATTGTATAAGAGCTGATTGAACACATTTAACTGATGCAACAGGACACTGAATCATCCCCATGAAACACTCATTGTCCAGAGACTCCTGAGAGTATGCTCAAGGTAAAGGAAAGGAGCAGTACAAGGGGACCATACTGGTTAGGCTGCCGGGAATAAGCCCACACATGTAACAAAAGAGGTGGGCTGAATCAAATCATAAAATGTTGTTTCTCTCTGAAGAGCACTCCCACTGCTGGGAATTATTCTATGAGAAGACTCCAGGAAGGGAGATAGATATACAGAGGCACACTGTGGCATTACAGCAACAGAAAACTTGAAACTTTCTTAAAACCATCACAATAGGGAAAGGTTAGATTGTAAATTAAGATCAACAAAATGAAATATCACAACACTATTAAAAATGAAAACTGAAGGAACTCAAGTCTGCACAGAGACTAGAGAAAAATGCAGAAAAATAAAAGTAATTTGACAGGGCAGAGGAAGCAAATGGTATTTTTTTCCTTTGACTATTCTTTAAAATAGTTTTTAAATGGAAACAACACAAAAAATGAAAGGGAGAGAGAGGAAAGAATTTGTCCTAATACAAGGAATGTTCCAGAGCTCGTAAGACCTGATGTGTTTGTTCTTATAATGCTATGCTTACAATGATGTCTTCAGGGAGGAAAATAACAGTATTGTAGAGTGTGACAGAAAGAGAAAGGTCTTAACCTTAAAAACAAACAGAAGTAGGCCCTGGAGACCACAGTGAGCCCTGGAGAGCAGGATCTGCAAAGCAGCCCTGGTGTGACAGGTCTTGGCACACTAAGGAGCAGGACCTGCCAATGGGCACAGATTTGACAGGCTCCAGCAGAAGCAGTGACAGGTCTTGATCCCCACTGGCTGTGATTTCTGGAGTAGTGAGCCAGAGGGACAAAGTTAGAGGAGACAGTCTCACATATAGGAGTGGAATTGTTACTTGGATAGTAGGAACACTGCAGATTTCAACAGGGTAGACAATGGGAAGATTCACGCTACACAGAACAGAAGAAGGGTTGAGAGAGGAACCTGGGAGTTGTGGTATAGATTAAGGGAAACCAAACAGGACCACTGGCTCAACCAGGGGAGAAGTGAGTATAGGAGTATAGGTTTTTTGGTGATACCCCCCTTTGAAGGAGGGAGAAACCTTGTAGAGAAGCTCGGGAGCTCTATATAGTTTAGATCTGCAGTAAAGAAAATAGTTGAGCAGGCATTCTGATCTGTACTCTCCCTCAGCATTCCCTGGGAATGACACGGAGAGAATAGGAACACCCAAGTCCCTTATTCCAAATCCCAGAAGGGAGGAATATCAGAGGTGCCACCAACATGAGCTAGCTTCTCCTAAACCCATTCACACAAATATCTGGATCCCTATAAGTCCATCCACCACCCTGCTAACTTAACAACTACAAGGAAGATCTGACTATATACAGCAGTCAGCAAAGGCATAAATAAATAAGTGAATAAGCAAATAAAATCAAACAAAAGTACAGTACCACCTATGAAATACCTTAATGTCTAAAGTTACTGCTAAAGATTTTTTAAATAATAATAAAACAGGAAGATCTCAAGTACCAAAATGAGCAAATGAAAAATATAACACATTGTAATAATACACCTTAGGAGAGAGTATCAAAATATAAGAACATTTTCCAGAATTCAAACAAAACATATGAAGATATATCTCATCATCAGCTAGAAATAGAGAGTTCAAAACTGCACTAACAAAGTAACTTGAAGGGCCGGACACAGTGGCACATGCCTGTAAGTGGCAGCCTGGGAAGCTGTGGTGATAACAAAAAAATGTCGCCTGCTTGGAGCAACATAGCGAGACCTAGTTCCAAAAAAATAGCTAGGCGTGATGGCACATTCCAGTAATCCCAGCTACCTGGTAAGTTGAAACTGGGGATTGCTTGAGTCCATGGTATCCTGGGCAACGTGAGTCTGTGGTTCCACAGGCAAAAATAGCAAGACATAGTCTCAAAAAACAAAAAAAAAGTAACTTGAAGGGATAGAAGAAAAACCAAAAGATAAGTAAAAGGAATATAAGAAAACTCAATAAAGCTAATCAAAGAGATACAATAAGGTCCAGAAAAAAAGAAATGCACTCAGAAATAAAATCAATGAACAGAAAGTAAAATTGAAGATTTAAATAAGAGAAAAACAAATTCAAGAGATAAAGAGCTCCATAAATGAGATCAAAAACTCTAGAAGGAGCTTAGAAGGAAATAGATCAGGTGGAGATTGAATCAGTAGCCTTAAGATGTGATTTGAGAAATACTTAACACATTAAGAAAGTCAACATAAGAATAAGAAGTCAGGATGGGGGAAGGACAGATAGGCTACTCAAGGAAATAATAGTGGAAAACTCTCCACATGGGGAAAGAAATTAAATACATAGTCCTTTCTATATAACTTTATATAAATATATAAAATTAAAAGAACACCTGGTTACTTAACTATTATAAGACCTACCCCAAGACACATAGTTGTGAAACTAATGTGAGTTCAAAACAAAGAATATTGAAGGCAGGTAGGAAGAGAAAACATAACTTCTAAAGGTATTCCCATAAATATTACTCCAGGCCTCTCTGCAGAAACTCTACAGATAAGAAGAAAAGGGAATGATGTATCCAAAAACACTCAAAAACCACCAATCAAGACTACCACACCCTGTGAGGAGACTCTACAAAGAAAAAAAGACATTTTCAGAAAAACAAAAGCTGATGGAATTTGCAAACATTAGACCTCATCTACTGGAAATGTTGAAATGAGCACTCTTACCAATATAAAAATAAAGAAAATATATAAAAAATTGAATAGAGATACATAGACCACAAAACTAAAGAAAAAATAGCAGTAGCAAATTACCAACTCAAAACTCATGATTTTCATCTTTCATTTTATCAAGAGATAAAAACATTTGACAAGATTCAGCACCTATTTATGATAGACACTTTTAGTAAAATGCAGATAGAAGGAACATACTTCAACATAACAAAGCTATACACAAGAAACCTACAGCTAGCATAATACTGACTAGTGAAAAACTAATAGTTTTTTTTTCTAAGATCAGGATAACAAGGATGTCCATACTCACCACTACTACTACTACTCACAATAGTATTAAGAGTTCTAGCTAGAGCAGTTGGGCAAGAAAAAGATATAAAAGAAATAAAAATTGGAAGAGAAGTAAAACTATGACTACTTTTCAATGACACTATAATATACATTAGAAACTGTAAATATACCACTAAATATCTGTTAAAAACAATAAATCAAGGCCGGGCACGGTAGCTCGTGCTTGTAAGCTTCAGCCTATGAAGCAGCCAGGGCTAGGGATCACGGTTCGAGTCCCGCTTGGGGCCCATAGCAAGACCCAGTTCCAAAAAAATAGCTGGGCGTGGTGGCGCGCGCCTGTCATCCCAGCTACCTGGGAAGCTGAGGCTGGGGATTGCTTGAGTCTGTGGTACCCCGGGCAACGAGAGCCTGCGGTTCCACAGGCAAAAATAGCAAGACCTAGTCTCAAAAAACAAAAACAAAAATAAAACCAACAATAAATCAGTGTAGTAAAGTGACAGGCTATAAAATCAATAGACAAAAATCTGTTATATTGCTATACAAGAAACGAACTAGAAGAGTAAGAAACCAAAATAACAATCTCTTATAGTATAATCAAAAAGCATTAAATACCTACCAATAAACTTAATAAAGGAGTTTAAAGACATATTCAACAAAAACTATAAGACATTGCTAACAGAATGAATTCATAAGGAAATGGAAAGATATTCCAACTTGTGGGTTGGTAGAATTATCACTGTTAAAATGTCCATCTTATTCTTATCAAGTCTCAAATGGAATTCTTTAGAGAAATAGAGCAACCATTACTGAATTTTAAATGGAACTATAAAAGATTCAAAGTAAACAAAGCAATCTTAATAAAAATGAAAAAGGTATCACACTTCTACATTTCACACTATATTTCAAAGTTATTATAGCTAAAACAGTTTGAAATTAGATAAAAATAGACCCACAAACCAATAGAACAGAACTAAGACCCTATAAATAAACCTATATTCCTAGACACAGTTGATCTACAACAAAGGAGTTAAAGCATACTTTAGAAAAACAAAAATTGCAACAAATTATGTTGAAGAAAACTGGATAGCCACATGTAGTAAATGGAAACTAGATCACTTTCTCATACCATGTACAGACATTAACTCAAAATGAACTAAGATATGAAATAATAAAAAATATAGAAGAACCTTGCAAAATACTCCATGAAATTGGTTTTAATAATGTGTTGGGACACTGGACTCTAAACAGCAAGAAAAACAAAAATAACAATAAACAAATGGGACTACATGAAACTAAAAAATTTCTACACAGTGAAAGAACATTATTAGAATGAAAAGCCATCCCATCAAATGGGAGAAAATATTTGTTTATCATATATCCTCATGGCCTAACAGCTAAGATCTACAAAGAACTCATACAACTCAGTAAAAATGAGCACAAGACCTAAATGGATATTTTTCCAAAGAAGACATACAGATGACCAACAGATACATGAAACAATGTTCAAATCACTTATCAGAGAAATTAAAATTAAGACCACAATGAGATACCAACTCTTTCCCATGCAAATGACACATATCAAAAATCCCCAAAACAAATGTTACATAAAGGAATCCTTATTCACTGCTGGTGGGAATGTGGACTGGCATGACCCACTGGAAAATAATAGGGAGGGTCCTCAAAATATTAAAAATAGATATGTTAAATAAGCAGCAATTCCACTCCTTGATATTTATCCAAAGACTACAAAACCATTAATTCAAAGTGTCAGTTGCACTCCTATTTTCATTGCAGTACTGTTTATAACAGCCAGCAACTACAAAAGCCTAAGTGACCAACAGTGAAGGAGGGAATTAAGATGTGATGTATTAGAACAATGGAACAGAACTGAATGCCCAGAAATAAAGCCCTATCTATATGGTCAACTAATCCATGACAAAGGGGCAATAAACATATACTGGAACAAGGATAGTCTCTTCAATATGGTGCTGGGAAAACTAGACTTCTACATACAAAAGAATAAATCTAGACTACTCCCTTATACATACATAAAAATCAACTCAAAAGGAATTAAACACCTGGACTTAAGACCCCAAACCATAAAGTACACAGAAGAAAACATAGGCAAAATACTCCATGACTTATTTGCAAAAACATCTTTCAGGACACATCTGTACACATAAGAAAAACAAACATCTGGGGCTACATCAAACTAAAAAGCTTCTGTACAGCAAAACAGACAATAACCAAATCAAAAAAGACACCCAACCAAATGGGAAAAAATTTCTGTATTCCACTCAACTGATAAGGGTCTGATACCAAAGACTGACAAAGAATTCATACAACTTAACAAAAACAAAGCAAAAAAAAAACGAGTTAAAAAATAAGGAGAAGAGTTTAAAAAACACTTCTACAAAGAAGAAATACAAATGGCTAACAGGCATATGAAAAATTGCTCAACTCATAATCAGAGAAATGCAAATCAAAATCACAATGAGATATTACCTTACCCCAGTAAGAACGGCTCATATCAAAAAAACAGGCAACAAGTTTTAGTGAGGATATGGAGAAAAAGGAACACTCTTTCACCGCTGGTGGGGATGCAAACATAGTTTTCCACACCCTGGAAAACTGTGTGGAGAACTCTCACACTACTGAGAATGGGCCTACCATTCAATCCAGCAATCCTACTTCTGGGAATCTACCCAAAGGACACCAAAACACTAATCCAAAAGGCCATCTGTACTTGGATGTATATTGGAGCACTATCTACAATAGCCAGGATATGGAAACAACCTAAATGCCCCAAAACAGATGAATGGATCAGAAAGCTGTGGTATATTTACACAATGGAATATTACTCAGTGATCAAAAAAAGACAAACTTAATGCATTTGTGGCAACCTGGATGGAGCTAGAATGGATGGTAGTCGAAATAAGCCAGAAAGAATAAGACAAAAACCGGATTGTCTCACTTATAGGTAGGATAGAGGGAAAACAAACAAAAAGTCAAGAAAAAGCTAAAACTAACAAACTGACTGAAGAACTACAGCATATTGCTAGGGAGGGGGGAGAGAAGGAGGGAGAAAGCAGGGAAGGGATGAGCACAAAATGATGGTTCACAGGTGATATGGTGGTGGGAGAAACCCAGAGAATACAATAATGTTTTGTGTGTGTGTGAGTACGCGTGCATGTGCGTGTCTGTGAGCATGCACGTGTGTGTGTAAATGACAAAAACAGGCCGGGCGTGGTGGTGCATGTCTGGAAACGGCAGCCTAGGAAGCTGTGGCTGGGGCCAGGGATCACAGTTTGAGTTCTACCAGGGGCATGTAGCGAGACCTAGTCTCAAAAATATAGCTGGGCATGGTGACATGCGCCTGTAATCCCAGCTAACTGGGAAGCTGAGGCTGGGATTGCTTGAGTCTGTGGTACCCCCCTGGGCAGTGTGAGCTGGCAGTTCCACAGGCAAAAATAGCAAGACCTAGCATCAAAAAACCAATTAATTAATTAATTACAAAAGATATGGTGTATATCTATGATGGAAAACCACTTAGTTATGAAAAAAGAGGAATCCTTGCCATTTGTGATAACATCTGGAACCGGCAGGAATTAAGCTAACTGAAATAAATTGAAAGAGACAAATACCAAAGATTTCATTCATGTGTGAAATATAGAGAAACAACCCAAATGCGCCAAAGGAAGAGACAAAACTAAATGAAAACAAATCCTATAAATATGACCACAGAATTGTGACTACTAGAGTGGGAAGGTGAGGTAAAGGAGGGGATCCAATGGTTTAGGGTAAAGGAGTATGGTACTTTGGTGGTAGGTGTGGTGTGGTCACATACTTCTGAGGTGATGCGAACCTATTACTCTATATCATATACAGCTTTGTAAACCAACACTACCTCAACACATATAAGAAAATAAAGCCACCCTTTTCTGCCAACCGAGTAAGGATAGTAATGTTTAGCAGCAAAGTTTGTAGCTTAATTGCGGATCCTCTGGAAATAAAGTATTATTACAAAGAAGGTGGAAAGAGTATATGCCCAGCCCCCAAAAAGCCGTGGAGTACAAGTTTTATCTTTGAGTCTTCTAGCAAAACTGTCCACTAGATCTGCCTCCATGGCCCTGGGACAAGTCAAACTTTGGGACAAGTCAAACTTTGGTGCAACTTAGATGTGCACCTCAAAGAGGCCAAGAAGTCCTGGAGACAAAAGTTTCTATTTGCAGCTTCCTATTCTGTTTTCTTCAGGACTCCTTCCTTCTACACCATATCTGTGACTCACATTTCAAACTTTCCAATTCAACACTGGTAGAGCTGAACTCCACTGCTTATACTCACTGATTACCTGTTGGGACAGTTAATAAGAAGGTGTTATAGTAATTGCAATTTCATTTAGTTTTTTAAGAGCTGTTAGAATATGAGTATAGAAACTTTAAATACTATTAATGTAATCCCAGATATGTCAAGGTTTTGAGCTTATAGTTGATGTTATCATTATATCTCTTAATGGAGATGGAGGCATCTCTAAAATTAATAAGTTGCAACTCCCCTTTTTATAGAATTTTTATACTTATCAATGTAAAATATGGAGAGTAACCACCTATAAAATAATACTAAATGGCCTACTTCTTATAGATAATTGCTGCTAGAAGTGCAAATCAACTGATTGTTCCCAGTCAGCAAATACATTTATCAGAAAGAACACAAGTGCAGTCACCCCAGTGGCTTACATCTCCATTGGACTGCTCTCCAGAAATGACTGACACACAAATATCTTCAGTGCACTCTGCAGCTGGGCTCAGGTGTCCTGAGTAGGAAAGAACCTCAGAGAGCCAGGCTAGACCGAGCTCTAAGTGCAGGAGGCAGTGGCCCTTGATCTCATTGCAAAGCAGGGGAAGCTCTATAAATATGCATATGCTTCTGCTCCAGGCAACTCTTCGAAGTCAAGCCTTTCTTTCACCCTACATTGCAACAGTTTGCTACAGACATCACGATGTCCCCCTGGTTGTTATCTGGATTGGCTTCCCAATCAGGTGGCTCACTGTGCTCACCTTTTAATGGAATCTACTGATATAAAACATTGCAGAGTTCTGAGTGTGATTTTTGAGGCAATTCTGGTCATTTTCCAAAGTACTGACATGGTTAGTGACCTTCCAGTATTGCCCTATAGGTAAGAAACATCTCTTTCCCAGGACCTCTGATGGGGGTGGGGGGGGGCATTGACAGGAAGTCCCTGGAAGAAGGTCAGAGACACATGTGTTATAAAGTCCCTCAGTTCCAAAGGTTCTGCCAGTTGCATCATGGCACTGAACTGGTGGGGGTGAATAGGACGAAAAGGATGGAACCCAGGAAAATGACCATTATGATGGACCTATGATAGCAACCGGTAAGTTTACTGGGTGAAAAAGCTACCAGAGGTACATTCAGGAGAATTTTAACATCTTCTGGTGATGACTCTGCTACTAGTGACAAGCTGACTTCAGACTTTGGAAGGCAACACAGACCAGGCAGGCACAAGGATTATGAACTGTGGATGGAAGTGAAGCAGAAAGATAAGCATGCAGAGAATTGGGAGGTGGTTCCCTCAGCCTAATGAATACCCGTCAGTGGAATGCACTATCAGGAGATGAAATCAATAATATGGAGAACACAGAAAAGTGTCTTAGTTTTGCTGGGTGAAGAAACAAAAAGACATGATGCCCAGGCATCCTGGAGATAGGGAGTTAGAATGCTCCATGTACACTGCAACTGAACTCAAGCACTTGAACACAGCAAGGAAAACAAGACCACAGAGAAGGAGCCCCCACCCTGACCCCACCCCTATCACTGACCTTCCTTCTAGTGCATATTCTCCCCCCTTGACACCTTGGGCACTAGCCAACAGACTGGCCTCACTACTGCAAGCACATGGGACTCTGAGCAGGTTGCAGAAAGCCAGCTCAGAAATATCTAGAGCCAAATCAGCAGGTCTGCCACCAGCAATTCCTCAACCACAACAAACCTCAATTGGACACTTTAAACTCCTTTCTTTGGTAAAATAAATAAAAAATCCTAAGTTTACAAGTTTAATTTTAAATACATAAAATGTTGAAAGTCCTACTGCTGAGGGTAGAGTGGGGAAAGCAGACATTCAGGCTTCTGGTGCCCCTATCTCCCATGTGTCCTGGCCTGTCCTTAACATGACTCTTCTTGCCAAGAGCACAGATAGATGTCACCAGTGTCTGCATGGTAATGTTTTACTCAAACCTCAGCCTTTTTTTCCCATGGGACATATTCCAGATTGGCCCAGTCTGCGGTAGTTCATAGAGCTTCCAACATCTTCCCTTTAAAGAAAAACTTCTAAAGTAACCCACCCTTCACTGCCTGGAAGGGGTGGCTTTTAACATGTTTTCTCTTGTTTCTCAAGCCATAGGATTTCTGCCACTCTCCTTGAGCCCAGAGCCTGCAGAACAAGTGACTTAGCCAGATCTGTTTTCTTATTTTCATCCTCATGACCATTTTGGTTTTTCTAGCAGAAGACATTTGACTAATAAGCAGGTAAAGTGCTTACTCAGTTACAGGGCAACTACTGAAGGTAACATTTATGGAAATGCCATCAGAGAAGTGAGGGAGTCCCCCAGAATGTCAGAAAAGCATGGGTCATGGAGGCAGCTAATGTCTGAGACTGGAAGAATGAGAAGGAAACTTCCTGGGGATCACTGAAAACTTGGAGACCTGGACCCAGGCTAACATTGCCTTATAAAATTGGTTTATTAGAGGAAAGAAGAAATCAGAGTACCCCCTGATGGTGTGGTACCAGAACATGGGAGGATTTATGGCAGTACATTTAGGCCATCTTTCTCAAAAAAATATGTTCACTCCCTTTGTGTCACCTTCCATTCTATAAATGAGCTCACTGTACATGCTAAGATAAATCTAGCAACTAATGAGGCAGGCTGCTGGCCGCCTAGTCACTCACACAGGACAGAGTGCACTGCACAGATGTGCTGGTTCCCAGCCCTGCAGGCATGAGGACATGCGTGCTGCCTCTCAAGTATAGCTGGCTAGGACAGGGGAGCTGTCCCTGGAGGAACTGCTTCTGTTCACACAAGCCCATGACTAAGAAAAGGAAATTCTTCCCACAATTTGCATTCCTGCTCTGGAAACCAAATGGATGAGCACGGCTGATGCTGAGTCAGTGTGCCTAGAAGAGGCCATGTGGACATGCACATTGCCTGTGGGGCCAGTGAGACAGGGAAGGCTGGCTTTGACTTAGGAGAGCAACCCATTCTCTCTGTTACAACACAGCAGTCACTTAATTCTGGTGACTCTGTGCTTTAGTTGGAAAAAATTAAATATTTTTTTAAAATTGATTTTAATACCTTTTTTTGGAGGAAGGGAGCATTTAATCAGAGGTACCCACTGCCATTAAACTAGGATGAAAAGTCATGGATATGATATGTCCACATGAGTCTTTCCACTGAACAGGCTGGTTAGAGCTTATATGATGTGTTTGAGCAGAGATAAGGACAGGCAGAAACTGAAAAACAGAGACACAGAAAAGTAGGAGGAAAAAAGATAAAAATAGAGGGTTAAGGCCGGGCATGGTGGCTCATGCCTGTAAGCTTCAGCCTATGAAGCGGCAGGAGCTAGGGATCGCGGTTCGAGTCCCGCTTGGGGCCCGTAGCAAGACCTAGTTCCAAAAAAATAGCTGGGCATGGTGGCATGCGCCTGTAATCCCAGCTACCTAGGAAGCTGAGGCTGGGGAATGCTTGAGTCCGTGGTACCCCGGGCAAGGAGAGCCTGTGGCTCCACGGGCAAAATAGCGAGATCTAGTCTCAAAAACAAAAATAAACTTGTTTAAATAAAAACGTTTGCTATTCCTCAAAAAAAAAATAGAGGGTTAAATATATATTGTATTTCACTGAAATTAAGAGTCCAATGATTGAAAATTAGTATTTCAATGTCCCACCGAGGAAGAGAAAAATGCTACCAGTAAAACTAGCCCTTTACACATATAACCCAATCTAATTCCCATCAAAGTCCCCTCCCCTCCTGCCAACATAGACACTGCAGTGGAAGGCAGCATAGTATAGTCTGGGGTCCTACTAGACAGCAGAATGGAACTCAAACCAGTTAACTTTTGGGGCAAGTGTTTTAACATGTAAAGGCAAAATCAACAATGTGCTTCCTGTGGTTTTAAGACTGAATGATCTGAAAATATCTGAAAGTCATAAGAAATGTGAAGAGAAATACTTTGTAAATTTTGAAACATACAAAGTCACTGATGAGCTGACAATGCGTGGTGGTTTGCTGTGCTTGCTACTGTTTTCTCTGTTATCCTCCCATAAACTACACCCCACAGAATACTTCAATGAGTTTACTGTAAAAAATTTCATTTGTTAATTTTACCACATATTCTCCACGATATACTGTTTTAATGAAAACAATTCCTCTTAAAAGTTGTTATTCATGCCTGAAATGAAACTCCACTACAATGTTCTGGAATCTAAAAGAATCCTATCCAGATCTACAGACTACATGTTCACGAACAGGAACTGAATTTCTGTCATTCAGGACTTGAGGAATAGCAATTCAGCTTGGTGAGGATATTGTGGGGAACACAGATAAAACCTGAGATATGCCATATACAGAGCTCATTACCACTAGCATTCCTCCAGACTGAGACTCTGCTGGTGGCTCCATGAATCACTCTGCTCACCTCCACCTACCCTACCTGGCAGGAACCTGAAAGCTCAGCAGGTGTGTGGGCAGAACTTATCAGCACAACACTACTTCCCTACTGTCCTCATTAGTTTAAGAATTTTGACTTGAACTCACATTCCTGGCCCACAGTATCCTGTCACCCAGTGACCTAATCTTAGGCTATGAGATTGCAGTGAGATATGCCTATCTGGCATTTTCAATTCCGAGATCATTCTGCAAGGGAGAGATAGGTAAGCATCCGTGAGGCCAAAGACCAGTGTTGTCGCACATCTTCTCTCATTGCAGAGCCAATGAGGCTGTGTGGGGATAGATACAGGAAATAGCAAGACACACTGTCTCAGTCCAGTATGTGGTGTCTTTTCCCCATACTTTCTCTTTCTGGCCTAGAAATGAGGCCTGTAGCATAACTCCTACCTCACCAGCACCCACACAAAGCTCTGTATGGGGCCTCCTCCTTCACAACTCCCCATTCCACTCTTTCTTAAAATTTCTTTCTGCTGCTTGACTATAAAAATTAAAATATTCCATCTAGAGCAGGTAAATGAAGCTGAATACCATAAGAAATCCACACAGAAAAAACAATAGGGAAAATCAACTGGGAAAATGGTGCTTCTTTAAAACCTAATGAAATTAATAAATCTTTAACAAGAAAGACAAAAGTAAAAAGAGAGGAGACACAAGTCATCAATATCAGGAACAAAACCAGAGCTACCACTGCAGCCATTAAAGGGAGTCTTACCGATGATTTTAACCTTATAAATTCAACAACTTCAAATTCAATAGAACAAATGGACCAATTTCTCTAAAAGTCCAAACTACAAAAACTCAAGCAAGATTAAAGAGATAACCTGTGTGCTTAGTATTAACAAAGTTGACTTTCTAATTTTTAAGTTCCTAAATAAAAACTCTCCAGGTCTGGGTGATTTCACTGGTGAATTTTACCAAATACTAAAATGAGAATTAACAAAAAGTTTACACATTTTCTTACAGAAAACAGAGAAGGGAAAACTTCTCAAATTACTTAAGTAGTGCCGGGCACAGTGGTTCATGTCTGTAAGCTTCAGCCTATGAAGTGACCGGGGCTAGGGATCACGGTTCGAGTCCCCCCTGGGGTCTGTAGCGAGACCTAGTTCCAAAAAAATAGCTGGGTGTGGTGGTGCGTGCCTGTAATCCCAGCGACCTGGGAACCTGGGGCTGGGGATTGCTTGAGTCTGTGGTACCCCGGGCAACGAGAGCCTGCAGTTCCATGGGCAAAAATAGCGAGACCTAGTCTCAAAACAAAACAAAACAAAACAAAACAAAAACAAAAACAAAAACAAAATATCAAATTACTTAAGTATTGTCATCTTGATATCTATATAGTATTAGTTTGATATCAAAGTCAGACAAAGACAGCATACACACACACACACACACACTATAGAAAAGAAAACAACAGACCAACATCTCTTCTGAACTTAAATGCAAAAATTGTGAACAAAATGTAAGCAAATCAAGTCTGGCCACCCCTAAAATCCCACAAGCTAGTGAGCATTGTTCCAAACTCACAGGACTATTTGAACATGGGGAAATTAGTCAGTGCCATTCACCTACCAACAGAGTCAGCAAGTGGCAGAGCAGCTTTCTGGTGCTCCTTCAGCACCCATATCCAGACATGGTTAGGTGCGAATGCAAGCTGTTATTCTGCCAGACCTTCTCCCTAGAACCCCTGGTTTATATCGCAACTTGGGGATCCAGTCTGTGATATTCACACTTGAATTGGATTTGTGCAGGACCATTTGCACACACACAACAGGGAACAGCATCCTCCATCCTTGAGCTGACCCAGCACCTCAGAAGTCAGAACACTCAAGCCACGTCCACGTGAGACTCTTCACACTCTGGAGCCAAGTCACCTTATAAATTTCCTCCCCTGAACACATCAGTCTAAGCATGAGTCAAAGAGAAAAGACCCTCCAGATTCCCAAGACAACAATAAGCCAGGACATTTGGGGTGTGTCCTGAGCAAAACAGAGCCAGCTGGGTCCAGCACACCTTGTTCACTCCAGGCAAGGCTTAGAATTGGGTGCCACCACACACACTAGAGACCTTCCCCAGAAAGAGAAAGTTTTAGGAAGAGAAACTGCAAGATCTCTGAACTTTATGAAGTAAAAATCTATAAAAATATCCAGTTTTTACCATAATGCTTCTACATTCCAGTTCCTTTTTACATTAAAGTGGCCATAATTCTTTTGAAGTAAACATGGATTCAAGTTCAACTGGCACTGAAATTGTGAGTCAATGGGATGTCACTGAAGCAAGCACGGGCTGTGGTGAAGTATACCTACGCAGGCTACTCCCAGAGACCGGGCTCTGGAGAGTCATGCCAATCTGCTCCTCACAACAGTCTGAGGTGGAAACAGATCACAAACAGCAGGGGTCTTTTCAAGAAATTCATCCAATAAAGTCAAGCATCCTTAAGCCAATTCATCCAGTGGGTAGGAATACTGATTGCCTATTTCTGAGGGGGGTCAGGTTTAGGGAAAATGCACCTTCTGTGGCTCTGCTGGGGTACATTGCAGAGAGTATGTGTGCACTAAGGACAGGCACTCAAGCCTGTCTCAGAACCAAAGGAAAATAAAGGCCTCTGTGAATCCAGAGGCCTACTCAGCAGGCCCTCTGTCCTAGGAGCAAGTACATGTCCAGAATACCAGTGATACCTAGGCCACAGAGGCAGACAAAGGAGCTGTGCCTCAACAGTAGCAGTGAAGCTGGGCACAGTGGCTCATGCCTGTAAGCTTCAGCCTATGAAGCGGCTGGAGCTAGGGATCGTGGTTCGAGTCCCACTCAGGGCAACACAGCGAGACCTGGTCCCAAAAAATAGCTGGGCATGGTGGCGCACGCCTGAAATCCCAGCTACCTGGGAAGCTGAGGCTGGGGACTGCTTGAGTCGGTGGTATCCCGGGCAACGTGAGACTGTGGTTCCATGGGCAAAAATAGCGAGATCTGGTCTCAAAAAAAAACAGTAGCAGTGAAGACGGTGAAGCCACCACACCTCTGACCTCCTCCAGTCCCCCTCCCTGTGAGCCCAGTTCCTAGACTCAAAGACCTCCCCATATCCCCCCAGGGTAGAGTTTGGCTTCCATTGTACCCCAGTCCATTTGAAGAGAGGTATCTGCAGTTTCCAGGTGTGCCTAGATTCTTACTATCTGCAGATGACCTTTATATTTAAGTAAATTATCTTCCAGATTCCACCAAAGACAATTTTCTGGGTTCTATTCACATTCTCTGAACAAACCTTCTCAGTCCTGCAGTCTCTTCTCACTCGTCACATATAAACTGTATCCTGCTGGATTTACCACTCAGTTCCGTTGGGAACTCCAGGCACATGTGTCCCATAGCAGATAATGCAAGACCCACTTTCTCAGAAGGCGTGTCTTTCTTGGAATCCAGGAGTGAGAACATTCCTCCCAGCCTGAGACAGGATCACTCTCACCCTGCCACATGCCCCTGGTGACAGATGATCAAAAGCAGGGTGAACAGTGAACCAACAAGAAGCCTTCAGTGCAGCCAAACTCCTCCTTATCCACTTGATGACTCTTCCCAGCCTGCAGCTTCCAAACAACAGCCAGTTTCACTTTGTGGTCAAATAGAGAATTCTTTGCACATGCCTCCCACCCATTTCCCTCCACTTTCATCTCCAAGTTATTCTTTGAGATGCTGTTTTTCAAATTGGAGAAAACAAAGTTTAACTTCTTCATCTCCATGGGAAACTAAGACACCTTAAAAATAAAAGTAAAAACTGCCTTACAAAATTTCTGTGATGTTTTAATGCAATACTGAATTTTTCGAGCGGTCTATTAAATAATTCTCCAACTCTAGAGAAATGGAAATATATTAAACAGTTCTCTGAGGGAGCATTTTAGTTCAACATTTTTTAAAAAGTATTCTATCACTGACTGGTATGCAAAAAGTATTACACGATACTAAGAAATGTCAAACGCAAACTTAACAGGGGAAATTTCACCACTGCGTCTTTTTTTTTTTTTTTCAGGGTAGTCCCAATCTGGGATCAGATCTGAGTAGTCCAGATCCCGGATCAGATCTGGGATCCCATGGACTCAGGCAATACCCAGCCTCCCAGGTAGCTGGATTACAGGTATGCACCACAGAGCCCAGCTAATTTTTTGAGACTAAGTCTCACTATGTTGCCTGGGTGGGTCTTGAACCTGAAGACTCAAGTGATTCCTAGCCTCAACCTCCCTTCCTAGGCTGGGATAAATGGCACGGGCCACCACGCCCGGCCCTCAGCACTGGGTCTTGAAGATACAGAAAGATTAAGTGGATTTCAACACTGAAGAGGCAAAATTGTAGCTACTGCAAATCAGATGCCCAGAGTAGCAAATTAAGAGGATGAACCTGACAAGGGCATGGCCAAAGCCCAACAAGAAGTGGGAAAGTCGTGGATACCAGGCACATCAGGCACACACTGGGTTCTAGACATCAGCCAGGAAGCCACCGCTGCCCAAGGAAGCTGAGCTGCAGGCTGCTCATGTTCCTGTATTGGGTAGGATGGACAGGTACCCACAGGTGTCAGACAAAGAGCTATGGATCCATTTTAGGGGAAAACAATTCAACCAAGTTCTGTTCTCTTTGCCTTGGGTGTCTTGAAAGCCCCTCATATGACTGCAAGCCCCACTCTGACATCCACCCTACCAGGCATCAGGTCCTGAGCACAAAGGTAGACAGGAGTAAGGTGGTTTTTAAAATCACATTTAGGATCTTTTAATCAAAGGATGGGGTCTCCTATATCTGTGTAAGATGAGCACATTACTAAAAAGCTTATGGGCTATCCACTGCTTCTCTCCTAAGGTGTAGAAATAAGTTGGGATTCTCTAGAAGATGCATTATTAGAAATAACTTTTTCCTTCTGCAAAATTATAATATGGAGGGGGGCAGCTCTGAAACTGTGGGTGGGAGGGTTGCAGACAATCAGTGTGAATTATTTAGTGCTAAGAAGGAAGCCTATCATTATGTCTATAAATAAATGACTGTTCCAGAGGAATCTTTGAAATATACCATGAATTGCTGTATAACATTTGTTTTTTGGTGTCTTTTAACTGCACCGCCGAGAAAATTTTGTCATCTATCTCTAGAATAGGGCAAGAACTAAGCACTATCTGACACTCTTACCACCCCTCCCTACCACCCAAAGATGCTTCCCAGAGACATCTAGTTTTCTGCTCAGACCAGAGTATGGGAGCTACCACGCACCTCAACCAGCCTCCAGGCCTCAGCGATGACTGCGTACTGCAAGCGATTTAGAGCAAAGCCGTCTACCTCCTTCAGGAGCCGGACCGGGGACTGTCCAATCTTCTGCATCAGGGCATATGTTCTGTCTATTGTTTCTGGAGATGTCTCAGGATGGGGCACCAGTTCAACCAATGGCAAGTAATATGGTGGGTTCACCTAAGAGAGGGAGATAAAAGGGACAGTCCAGAAGGCAGTTCTGGGGTTGGGGCATTGTGGTGCAGCTTTAGCTCTCCTAGATTGAATAATCTGCAGGGCAGATTTACCATGGGAAAGTCCCTATTAAACTCCGTTCTCAATCACAAACTTGAGAAATAATTCACAAAGGACAGTGACAGAGGGAACTTGAACACAAAGCTGCTAAAAAAAAATATCATAACCCACACACTTCTGTCAATAACAATATACAATGGTTGTCCTGAAATCCCAACTACTCAGTGATGTCTCAGCCTTGTGACACTGGCATTTGCTGCCAGGAGCAGCCTCTTGCATCCCATTTTACCATTATTACTTGATAGCATCATTTTCTCCTCTGCTTGATTTAATCTCATGGGTTTTTGTTCATCGAGGGCCCTAAGAGTACAAAGTCATCTGCTAATGTTGCACTAGCACAATGACAAAATCGTCTAATGATACTTTTTCAGAAGACCTTCCCATCATTAGGAAATACAGGATTGTATTAATTATGATGAAAGAAAGTTACTTGAGAAACAGCTGGAGCAAGAATTTTACCCTGCTCCTGTCTCACCAAAAGCAGGAAGAAAGCCTGCCTATGACAGACACTCTATCAGGTGGAGGCAGGGCCCATAGGGTGTGTACGATTCAGCAGTGCTGAGCTCACTAACAAGTATATAAACCAACAGTTCCTTTCTGTTGTCAATTCCTCACAAATTTATAGTCTCTTTGTCTAGATCGTATATAAATCTGCTGGTTTGTACTCATGGGTTTCCATGTGTACAAAATTAAATTGGCTTTTTCCTTCTGTTAACCTATCCCTTATTTACAAGGTTGTCTCAGCCATGAACCCAAAAGGGTAGAGAAAAAAGCTTTTCTCCTCAACAGCTGAGTTCCATCTTGATGACATCAATCATATCCCCACACTCTAGTTACTACCCTATCTTTCCTTTACCTCACTCTACTTCTGATCGGACAAAAATACCATGGATTCCAATCCACACCTCTTAAAATACATTCCCACTGCCACAGGCTTGGCTCAGGACAGCACTTCCAAGCTAGCATGGTGCTCACTGATCACCAGCCTATTCTCCAGGTTCATGCCCCTGCCTTTGTCAGGGTGCGTCTGTATCAGGCAGGAACCTAGCAAAACCACAGCAACAAAAACAATGGTGGTGCCATGGCCGGGAGTGGGGACTTTAATAGCGACAGTTCAGTTCTACAAGATGAAGAGTTCTAGAGGCAGATGATAAGGATGGTTACACATCAATGCAGCATCCTTAACAGCACTGAGCTGTACACTAAAGAAATGGTTAAAATAACAATTGTTATGTACATTTTAAATACATATATTTTAAAAATTATTTACATATATTATGTGTCATTTCCTGTATCATTACTTTAACTTATTATTAGAAGCTAAAATATTTTTAAAATTAGAAACAGAACCCTGGTCATATCTCCTTAAAAATCTGCAGTGAATCCCTACCACCCACCATGAAAGATACACACTTCACTACAGGAGCATGCCCTTCAAGATTCTGTCCCATACTTCCTAAAATAAAGTTTTCACGCTTCTGTGGACATAGGTTCAAGCTACTAGAAAAGACCCTCCAGGTGTTCCAGGCTTAGACGGAAGCTGTTGCCAGAGTTCCTTGGTCCTGAGACAAGGAAGTCAACCTATGTTTCAGTCTCAGTGAAAAATTCTAGCAGTCATGACAGTGTCCCTTAACTTAACACAATGAGGGTAAAAGAAGGGAAGAAAGAAAGAGGAGAAATGAGATTATTTTAAATAACTTGAAGAGCTAGTTTGTAAAGCTATTCTCTTTACAAGGGGATGCAAGACAGGTCATCTGCTGGCAGAGCCTTATGAGGAAGATTGAGAATTTTTATGCCCTGAAGAAACGGGGAAAAAAAAGTCAAGGAGGAAAGGAAGTAATTTCTTCAAGGTTCCCACGCTGCTCCCTGGGCTCTGCTAGAGAGTAGGGAAGCACAAGGGCACTATGGCCTGGGCAGTCCTTTGAGAGTTCAGGTAGAGTTGGAAGCACAAGGCGGGCTTTCTCCATTCACCTCAGTGAGAAGCCTGCTGAGCTGGAAATGGCCCGCAGGCATGTGATCAGGCGATAGCACAGCTTGCGCACACACAGAGGCTTCCTTTATTTTTCTCTGCAGCAGTTTAACCCAAGTTTGGTAGACAGAGGAAAGGCAAACTGCCTCTCTTTCCTGAGGAGAATTTACAATCCATTCAGTCACACCACTGGGGCAAGGGTAGGAGGTGAGGGGAATGTGCATATAATCCTCTTCCTCTTTACAAAATGGACATAAAAATAAAGAGGACTTCTGGTTTAGGTTGGTTGAGAGGACTGAATCCCTTTCCAAAAGCATCCTGCTCAGAATTAAGGTGACCCCTGAGGACTCTGGAGTCCAGAACAGCCCATACTATGCAGGGTACAAGGGGTACAGGGCCACTCCCTACAAAGACAAGTTCTGTGAGTGGAACATCCAAAATGATGACAACATGAGGGCAAATGCTTTCAGGGTCAGGTGGAGAGTGATCAGAAAAGGTGCAGGCACAGCCAGGGGTTGATTAGATAGGGATACTCTAGGGTCAGGTGGAGAGTGATCAGAAAAGGTGCAGGCACAGCCAGGGGTTGATTAGATAGGGATACTCTAGGCCCAAGCAGACAGTGCCCCTGGGAGAGTATAATTCCGGGGAGGGTGAGAGCCAAGGCTGTGCCTTCCACTTAAGACATCAGTCCCTGTGGCCCCCACCCCCACCCCAGGCAGCTTCATCCATGGTAGGAAAAACATCAAAGAGCACTTGATGGTCTATAGGACACCTCTCCTCCCCACAAGGCCCCATCAAACAATTATTTCCTCCACTGAAATGTGGAAGAAAAAGGAGGAAACCTTAGAAAATATGGCTGAAATGGATATAGGGCAAGAGAGAGAAAGAAAGACTTTAATTTTTACTAAAAATCATTTGCCCTCTTTCCTTAAGATAGACTCAAGCTTTTCAGAAGTTGCACACCTTGAGTTTTCAGATGCCTTACCTTTTGTTATGTAAATACCTGCCTCTCCCGATGTTTGCAAGCTCTCCCTGCTTGCCTCTTGCCAGCTTGCCTCAATGTACTTTCTGCAGTTCCAAGATATCTACCACTGGGGGTTCTTTCTGCCATCCATAGCCCCATATAATTTCAAAGCCAGAACAGACTCTTAAAGTGTGCTGCCTATTTATTACTAACAAAGTGATTTTCTAAATATATGTATAACAAGTAATCATATAAGAAACCCCAATTTTCCCCAACATTGTCCAAACCCTCAGTCCTTCAACAAGATAAACATGAAAACCCAGTTACTCCACCATTATTCAAAGTCTTTGTCCTTTAAATCTCCAATCATCTCACCATGTCCAAATGACAGGGTGTGCTACCCTCCCCCCATTGTCTCCTGTTTAAGATTGCAGATTTCAAGGACAGGTATGCTAAAATGTGAGAATGACCTTAGTTAAAATTTCCCTTCAGGGAGATGCAGGAGGGAGAAAGGTGACACAGGTTTCCTGGAAGGTGGGAAATCAGAGTATATAAAGGATGTGAAAACAAAGAGAAGGGGTGAAATTTACATATAAATAAATAAATAAATATCACTCTTTAAAAGTAGCTAAAAAAAATAAATAAATAAAACAAAGAGAAGGGATCGGATCCAATATAGAGGTCAGAAGATAGAGAGATTCATGGAGCAGAGTTTGGTTTCAGCCATTTTGTAAGATGGAGATGTAAATCATGTGAGCTTGGCCATGTGGCCACCGGGGGCCTGCAGCCCTTGGCTGGTCTGGGCTAGCCGCATGTGTGCTAAAGGCGGTTAGAAAGTTTGCGAGTTTAAACTCTGTGTTGCAGTTTGTTTTGCTGAGTTTAACTTGTGTCTAAAAGAGGCCGTGCAAAAGTTAGGCCTGAAAAGAAAGTGAACTTTGCTGATTCAGCACCATGGAGTTCCTGCTACCTAAAAGACAAGGAGAACACAGCGTGAAAGACAAGGAGGAGCAAGCCAAAGGAGCAGCCAAAAAAACATGTCTTCAAGCATCTAGAGATAAACTCCAACTGGACATTGGTGAGATGATCAGGACTGATAGACTGAGGATTTTTGGGCAATCTGGGGAAAGGACTTTAGACAATGCTGAGAAAGGTTTTGGACAATGTTAAAGTAATCTAAGTCTTACATGTTTCTTTTGTAGTAATTAGTAAATCACTTTGTTAAAAATAAATTAGTCTGCACTGATAGTCTTGCATTGGTTTTAATATTTTAGTTGAAAAGGCTGGAGATGGTGGAAAGAACCCACAAGAGTTTAAAGTGTGTTTTTAAGTTTTTTTCTTCTGCAGTTTTTGGAGCTGAAGGCAGAGAGCAGCTGGCTGGCTTTTGCATATCAATGGTAAAGGTGATAGGTGTAAATGCTAATAAAGAGTGTGTAACCTGCTTCATAGAGAGAAGCAGGCAGATAGGTGTATCCAGTTAAAGTTAAAGGTAATTGCAAAAAAACTGCTAGTAGCCTGCTCTGGAGAGAGAAGCAGGCCTGTATGTGTTTCAAGTTAAGTTAAAAAGTCCCTACGTGGTCACCCAGTTTCACAACCACAGCAGCACATTTTCCAAACACAAAACTTTCTTCCTCTTCTTGGTGTGCTCAACTTTCCCAAGCATGCAGTCAAAGGCATAATACTGTCTTCTTGCAGTGTCACCACTACTTTAGGCAGTATTAAAAACTCCAAGTATTTGGCCACTCCAAAAACATCTAAGCCAACCAGGTATGGCAAACTCCAACACAGGAGTTCCAATTTCTAAACTCTTCAAACACACTCAGCTTTTGCTAAAGCCATGAGTCCACAGACTTGGGTCCTTGGCTGGGCAGCCTGCTTCTGCCATGTGACCTGGGCTTATATTGTCCTTCCACCCCAGAATGCAGACCCCAAATGCTCCAAAAATGGCTGTCCCCTCTCTTTGTCCTCAACCATATTTTATATCTTTAATTTTTCTTTCCTGTGTTTCCAGGAACAGTTACAAAAAAAAAAAAAAAAACTTCCTTCCCTTCCACTTCCCCTTCCTCCCCCCCTCCCCCAACCACTCCCATTCCAGACAGGACTCAGCAGGAGGGGAGAGGTTGTCCTGTCAATCAGGCATGGGAATCAAAGTACCAAACCAGTTCTCTTTGAAATTTGCAATTTTAAAGTTTCAGGAAGGTAACTCCATTTTTAAGCTTATCAATATATGTATCAGCAATGCTAATGCTGGTACCAAGGGGGGTACCCTGTAACAAAACTACTGAAAAAATCTTTTTCTGATTGATTGATAGATACTAAGATACTAAGTATCTTAGATAGTTCATAGATACTAAGAACCAACAGAAGCTGCAGCCAACTTTCAATCATCAGTAAACAAGTTCCACCCACTGAATGGTCATCCCTATACCACCCTAGGGGAGATAAGACAGACAAGGAAAGGCAACATGGAAACATGGGAGACAGAATGACAAGCATACAGAGATGGCAGTAGTGACCAAAATTCTCTTAAGTGTGTCATATTTCCTGAACTTAGTCTATGAAAAACACTCCGAAATCTGACCTGAACCATCTAAGCGCTGAGAACACATGCCCACTGTTAGCTCCAGGGCTGAATACCCTAGAGCCCAACTCCTGAAGTGGAAAAGTTGCCCAAGAAAGCGTAAGTGAGATACGAACTTGGTGGCTGGTGGCTTTTCTGCAGAGGGGTAGTGGTAGCAATTGGCAGTTGCTGACCATCCACTTCTGCAGGAGCCTTTCAGAAGCAGATAGAGGGCGGGCATGGTGACGCATGCCTGTAGGTGGCAGCCTAGGAAGCCATGGCTGAGGCCAGGGAACGCAGTTCAAGTCCCGCCGGGGGCACATAGCAAGACCTAGCCCTCCCTCCCTCCCCGCCAAATAGCTGGATGTGGTGGTGCACATCTGTAATTCCAGCTACCTGGGAAGCTGAAGCTGGGGATTGCTTGAGTCTGTGGTACCCCAGGCAACGTGAGCCTGCAGTTCCACAGGCAAAATAGCGTGTACTAGTCTCCAAAAATAAAAAATAAAAAACCAGAAGCAGATAGAGGTATCCTTTTCCTTCATCCCTTTCCTGTCTGGGCAAAGAATCCCAGACAGTTGAGCAGTGGGGGCTATCAATTGATGCGTTGAGGCCCTATTGTCTGCCCGGCAAGGCTAAATGGAAAATCTGTAACTTCTCAAATATTATAAATGGTTCTGGACACTTTAGGCACTGTCCTTCCATCTTAGATTGAATTATTCAAGATGCTTTTTATTCCATCCCCTAGAGGTCAGTGGAATAAGAGAAAGGTAGGGAGCACAAGTATAGAAAAATTTTAATAAATTTCAAAAACAGGCAATGGGTTATTTGGTTTGCTTTAGATAACATTGGTTTTGGCTAAAAATAATTTATAAAAGAAATGTGAGATAATTTTTAAAATAAGATCTGGCCTTACTTTGATTCTACTGTTTATCTTTGATTAAATAAGTTAAAGAGAGTAACACTGGAAAGGTATGAGGAAGACTGTTAGGATTTGATCGTTGGAGATGAAGGAAGAAATGAAGAGACAAGAAGACTAGTGAATAAAGCAGGTTTATTAGAAGCAACCTGGGTGGGCAATTGACAAACACAAAGTCAGAGACTAGTGCTGCAGAAGTCACCCATTAGATGTACAGCAGTGTCTGTTTATCTGGCCCCAGAGTGGGTGTTTGATCAGGCAGGATGGGGGAGTTTGGTCAGGTATATGATGTTTTATTCTGATAGGATTTTCAGTTTCCCACTGTCTAAACTTATGAGGCCTGGGGGAGGTGGGATTTTTGATGTTATCTGAGTCAGTGACTCACT
Source organism: Uropsilus gracilis (assembly GCA_004024945.1). Lineage (NCBI taxonomy): Eukaryota > Metazoa > Chordata > Mammalia > Eulipotyphla > Talpidae > Uropsilus > Uropsilus gracilis. The sequence goes on from PVHY01006267.1 coordinate 61,486, forward strand.
GGATGTGCATTAGGGTAACTGGTACAAACAGGAAGGAATTTGGGATACAGGTCATCTTTCATAGAGAAATGTGATTATTCAACAGTTATTACCAGGTCAGAAGTATTGGAGGGTACCTGCCATTAACATAGCTGATGCTATGCACTGATAATAGCTAGGAAAAAGGAGTTATTTCCCTGTTATTTTAGAATTGTAAATTTCAAGATTAGAATTCATAGTTTTCTTCCAGGAGGATAGTAGGGAAAGAGGAAGGAAAACAAGGTTTTTGTGATGTGAGATGATTGACAAGACTCACTCTTAAGAAAAAAGGGGGGAGAGGTATAAGGAGGAAAGATGTATGTAAAAAGGGCTTAAAAGAGGAAGAAGAATATTCAGCCACTTTCGAAGGAGGATATGAACCTGCCCACGTTGGCCAAGGCAGCCTGGGGCTTGTGGCCTTCAATCCAGGTTGGTGAACTCATAGCTTTAGCATGCATAAGCTGATATGCTGAAGGAGTCTAAAGAGTTTGGAGATTTGAACTTTGGGTTGGAGTTTGTCTATCTAGTTTGATTCAGATGTTTTTTGGAGAGGCCATGTGGGAGGTCTGAAAAGATGGACCTGTTGTTGGTTCCTGTTTTACCTTGGAGTTTTCCACTGCCTAAAGTTGAGAGGATGTCTAAAGAAGAACACATCTTGGACTTCATGTTTGGAAGAAGCTGAAACATGCCAAATGAGGAAAAGAGGAATGCCCTGCTTTTAGAACACATGTTGGTGAATTCAAACTTACTGGACATGTGGTGGAGTGGTGAGGGGCTAAAGGAGAGTTTTGGACATTGTGGTAATGATAGGGTGGGCTATCCCCCCCCCCCCCCGCCCCGTGTCATTGTCTCTTATTTTAAAATTGCAGATTTAAAGGAAGTTATGCTAAAATGTGAGAATGGCCTTAATTAGGATTTCCTTTCAGAAAGATACAAGAGGAAGGAAGGAGGAAAACAGATTTTTTCCTTTGTAATGTAATAATTCAGGGGCTGTTCCTGGAAGGCGGGGGTGGGGGGTGGGAGGGGGGTGGACACTACACGGACAGAAAGGATATTATAAAGAGGTTTGAAACAAAGGGGAACAAAAAGAAAAGATGGGAATGGAGGAATGGAGACTGAGATTGAGGTTTTTTTGTTTTGGCCATTTTGTAAGATGGAGATGTGAACCATGTGAGCTTGGCCATGTGGAAAGGCCTGGGCCTTGCAGCCTCTGGCTGGCCTGGGCTAGCCGCATGTGTGCTAAAGGCAGTTAAAAGAAGTTTGCAGATTTGAACTGTTTTGCTGAGTTTAACTTGTGTCTGTGAGAGGCTGTGCAAAAGTTAGGCCTGAAAAGAAAGTGAACTTTGCTGGGTCTAGTAGCATGAAGTTTCTTCTACTACCTGGACGACAAGAGGACGGCATGGAAGAGCTGGAGCACGCCAAAGGAGCGCACCAAAAGAAAATGTCTTCAAACACGTGGAGATGAACTCTAACTGGCTGATTTTGGTGAGGTGATCAGGACTGAGAGGTTGAGGATTTTTGGGCAATGTGGGAAAGGACTTTGGACAATGTCGAGAAAGGTTTTGGACAATGTTAAAGTAATCGGAGTTTTACTTACATGCTTCTTTTGCAATAATTAGGAAATCACTTTGTTAGAAATAAGTTAGTCTGTACTGATAGTCTTGCTTTGACTTGGAATTTTGGTTGAGAAGGCTGGGGATGGTGGAAAGAACCCATGAGAGTTTAAAAGAGGGCAAATTGAGACAAACTAGTCTAAAGTTTAAACTGTGTTTCTAAGTTTTTCTTTTTAGGTCTGAAAGAGGGGAAGAAAGCAGAGAGAAGCTGGTAGCTGATTTCTGCATGCCAATGGTAAAGGTGAACAGTGAAAATGCTAATGAACAGTTTGCAGCTTGCTTCCTAGGGAGAGAAGCAGGCATAGGTAGATATGTGTTTCAAGTCAAAGTTAAAAAGTCTTTCTTTTCACCCGATTTCAGTAACTGGGTTTTTCATGTTTATTTTGGAGCACATGTTATGGGGTAACTGGGGTTTTCACATACACACACTTATCTTGTAGTACATATTTAGGTAATCATTTTCTTGCTTAGTAATAAATAGCTTGATCACTTTAAGAGTTTGGTCTGGCTTGGAAATTACATGGCAAGATGGCTGGGGAAGCTAAAGGATTGATAGGAGCTTTTGTCCATTTTGTAGCAGAAAAAAGAGTAAAGGTTTTTCTCTCAGGAAAAGCTGGCAAAAGGGTTTTTAGTCATTCTTCCCTGCTGCCCAACCACCTCCCTACACCTTTCCCCCTCCCCACAACCATAACAGAGGCACAGTATTGGGTGTGACAAAGAGTAAATAAGGTGTGATCTCTTATTCCAGGTAGTTTAAAATAGAAGATATGTAATCAAAGTCTTTTCAAAGAATGTAGGAGGTATTTACTGAACAATTTTAGTTGTGTTTTGCTTTAACCAACTTAAAGGGAAAACACTGGTTAAAAATTGGAAGCTTTTAAGCCAGACACCTGCAGTTTTCTTGGAAGCAATCAATTAACAATCTAGTAGTTGGTCTGAAGTTTCTAAGAGTTCTTTTTAAAAATATGTGAGTGTTTTAATGTGAAGATACCACACACTTCATGGAACTTGCTATTTAAATGCTTCGATTAAGGTCCTTTTGGTGATAAATTTCACTTGTATCTGAGTGGCAAATAAATGTGCCTGGCTTTCTTCTATATTCTGTGGGCCTAATTTTATAATCATTCTTTACATTTTATATCATATTTTTAGTATGAGCACATTTGGAACCATACACTTTGTGAATGGCAGCCATGTTGGCCCCTTCTTAGCATATAAAATCTGGTAGTTATCTACATGCTTCTCACATCCCTGAGCTAACCTGCTCCCTCCCCACTCTAAACTACTCAGTTCAGAAAGCAGACCTTCCCTGTTTTCAATCCTAGAAACCTTTACACAAGCTTGGAATACTCCATCCCCAACCCCCATCCAAGACCTGTAAAGTAATTTTTCTCCTCTCTGATACATATGCAAAACAGAAAGGGACTTACTATATCCTCCTTAGAGCCATGTTCACACATATCACAACACTGCTGTTTACCTAACCAAATCCCAGATCTTTGGGATCTCATGATTCCCCATGACCCACTATGTCCACACTTTTTTTTTTTGTTCCCCAACTATGCAGGTTCTTCCAGTCAAGTGGGTCTCCCATGCTTGTTCTAAGTTTGGGTTCATTGTTCATGCTACTTCCCAGTCTCAAGCATCCTCCTTCCTCATCAGTCCACTAGACCCTGCCCAGTTTGGCCTAGCTTCTCAATGTACCTTGATCTCTGTTGATCTGGTGGTGCCGAGGGTGTGGTTAGCCTGGAATACTGTCATATTTATTATGACTTGAGCTGAGTTAGCATTTCTGCCCTAACAGGTTGTCCCAGTTCTCCAAATTCACCCTGAGCTCACATCAGCGCTCAGATGTCCTCCATCGAGTAATCCTTGAATCTCCTTTCTGATTTTTTCCCCTTGTATTAACACCTTAATCTCAAAAAAGATTTATTGTTTGCATGCCAACTTGGAACTCACTGTTCAACACAACCCCTAATGCACTCTAGTTAATTACAATGAGTGGTTGGAAGAGAAATACAAAGAAAAGGAGAGATTTGCAGACAGACAACTAATCAGAATCTCAGGAAGGTTCCTAGATCTATGTTTTAACAAAACTGATCCTACTCTGAACTGAGTTCAGCAAACTACCCAACACAAGTGATTAAACTACAAAATCCTACTCACTGTATACATTTTTTTTAAATGTAGCCCTGCTTACTTAGTCAAGGAATTATTTATTTAGTAGTTTGTCTCCTCAGATGGAGTTACTCGAAAGTGAAAATTTTAGGTATTGATCATTTGACCCATTATGCATTAGATATGCAAGTGTAATCCAAAGAACTTTGGGATAAAGTTCTTTTAAGAAATTCTGGCACTGCACAATTCTCTAAACATACTAAAGCCCATTGAACTATACAATTTCAATTAGGAAATTATGTTATATGTTAATTACACTCAATAAATGAATTAAAAAAAATAGTAGATTAATAGTCAAAATATATTGCTCTGATAATCAAATGAGATAGAATCAATTCTCCAGGTGTAGCATACTCACAGGATGAGCCACAATGCATTGTTTCACATGTGCCAGACCGGAAAACAACTTGGAGGGCAGGAGGCAGGAGCTGGAGCTGCTTAAGACAGTTTTCTCGTTGATGATTCCATCTAACTGAGCAAAAATCTTCTTTTTCAGTTCTAGGTTTTCTGGAACACATTCCTGGAAAAGACATACTCAATTACCACTTTGATGTCTGCATCAATCAGCTGCAAAAAAGCATTTCATGTTTCATTCTTTCTTAAAGGAAACCAATTCAAAAATGCACCAATACCACTAAGAATGGCCCAGATCAAACAAACAGACAACAATAAATGCTGGTGAGGATGTGGAGAGAAAGGAACACTCTTACACTGCTGGTGGGAGTGCAAATGGGGCAAGCCACTATGTAAAGCTGTGTGGAGGACCCTCAAACTACAGAAAATGGAACAACCTTTTGATCCAGCAATTTCACTACTAGAAATCTACTCAAAGAACACCAAATCACTAATTCAAAATGACACTTGTAGCCAGGGATGGTGGTGCATGCCTGTAAGCGGCAGCCTAAGAAGCCATGGCCAGGGCCAGGGATGAGGGATCACAGTTCGAGTCCCGTCGGGGGCACGTAGCAAGACCTAGTCCCAAAAAAATAGCTGGGTGTGGTGGCAAGTGCCTATAATCCCAGATACCTGGGAAGCTGAGGCTGGGGATTGCTTAAGTCTGTGGTACCCCAGGCAACATGAGCCTGCAGTTCCACCAGCAAAAATAATGAGACCTAGTCTCGAAAAAAAAAAAAAGGACACACTTGTACTCTGGTGTTTATTGTAGCACTATTTATAATAGCAAGGATATGAAAATAACCCAAATGCCTCAAAACAATGAGTGGCCAAAAAAATTCTGGCATATTTACACTATGGAATATTATTCAGCAATCAAAAAAGACAAACTATTTCACTTACAGCAATATGGCTGGAGCTAGATGGAATCACACTAGTGGAAATAAGTCAGAAAGAAAAAGAGGAATACTGAATGATCTCATTTATATGTGGGATATAGGGAAATCAAACAATAGGTCAAGAAAAAGTTAAAACTAATAAACTGACAATAGAACTGAAGCAATTAGCTAGGGAGGGAGAAGGAGGAAGGGTGAAATCAAGGTGGAGCTCATGGGCTCATGGGTGACATAGTGGTCCAAGAACTTCAGGGTACACAACAACATAATATATATATAAATATGTAATGAGTAAAAAAATATGTAAAAAGAACTTAAAAACAAAAAACTTCCAAGAAACAGGACAAATCTTGAAAACTGATAGCTGAATGGTGCATACATGAAAGTTATAAGAATTTTCAGTTGAAAGACAGAGTTTTCAAACCTATACAAAACTAGAAAACCTAACTTCCATGTACAAAATCTGCCAAATATATGGGGTGAATTCCACAACAAAATATACAATAGCACTTTAGGCTAAATACTAAATATCAAATTGTCCTCACCATCACTTATTTTCCTTATCTTTTCTGATCATCAGATCAACTTATCGTCAAGGAACTTTCTTATCTTCATGAAATGAACAAACAAATGATATCCTTAATTTCCAAAAGGTTTCTTGAGAAACCATTTCTAATTGGAAATCCTTTTACAAAAGACCTTTGTTTCCAAAAAATCTAATGGATTACTTTAATGGGTTAGGAGAGGAGAATAAGGAAGAAATTTGAACTAAATACTGCAGGTAACAATCGTTCTAAAATTCTAATCATGTGTAAAGTTGCCTTGTAAATAAGACAACATTCTCAAACACCCAGGCTGGCCCATAGGTGAGGCATGTCCCTGGGAAAGCAATATACTCAATGTCAAAGAGGGAAGGGCAACTGAGGAATAATGCTGAGTCCCTTCAATACTGGAAATGCCTGTGGTATCTTTCCCCTCTGGAAAGGAGGGATATTTACCAACATTCCCTGGTAAATATGGATGATTTTCAGCATACTGCAACAACCATCAGCACCAGAATCAACAGGAAGCTTATTGAAAATGCAAATTCTCAGGCCCCTCTGCCAGATCTACTGAATTGGTCTCTAAGGAAGAGACCACCAGAATTCAGCAATTCCATCACATATCCTGATTGATTCTTGTTCCTAACAAGTTCCAGGCCCACTAATCTGAGGTATATCTCCATAGTGTGCATGGTCAAGACTGTGTATATGCTCTGCTACCAAATACATCCTCAAGGGTCCCTCCATTCTAATACCAGTGGTCTATCTTCCCTTCCTCCTCATAACTGCCAAGTATGCCCTGATGAGTGGATTGGCACTGTAGTGGTAGAAAGCTCATAAATACCAGCAGGTAACCAAAAGTGTGCAAAGAGAACATGCATGCTAAAGGACTACTAATCATATCAGAATCACCACTCGAGAAAAAATATTTTCACATTTAATATCTAATAGCTAATAATAAATGTCTAACATATAAAATGAGCTGTGTAAACATCATGAAACATGAATTCCACTTCTGTATCCTTTACAGGACTTTTGAGATTTTTTTCTAAGAGGGGGGTGTCAAGATTGTTTGTTCATACTTTTGAAAAATATAATCAAGCCATGTGAATTTTATGAAGCACGAAAGGTCATATAAGCACCACATCTCAAAGACAGGGGAAATGGAGTCATTTAAGAACTGTAAAGCCCATTGTGTTAAATTCCCTTATCAAAAGGGGTAAAAGAGCTACAGTAGCTGACTGGCTGTATTGAGTAATTCCTGGATCAGTTAAACCTGCAAGTTGGGTTAAGTTTAAATGGAGCCTTGTAGTAAAGCCAGAGACTAAGAATGATGCAGATACTGTTTAAGCTAATAAAAGATTCCCGTGAATAGCCTTATTGTAAGTCTCTCATGCAGATTCTCCCCTGAAATTCTATGCCTTTCTTCAGATCTCTGATTATCAAAGAGGCAAGAAAGCTTGAACCAGAGGAAACCCAAACCTACTACAATTATGTAAGAAATTTTTTTAATGGCACATTTACTTGAAGTTTTGTTGTTGTTGTTTTTCAACAGTAATTGTGTTTGATTTGGTGGGATGGTGTTAATGATTCCCCTATCCAAGCTGACCCTTGAGTTCATTTCCTAGCTATTCATCCAGGAGTCAACACCCTTTGTCAGAGAAAAGGAGTCTGAAACACTAATAATCAGGACCATCATCACTTGGGATAGATTACAAAGCTAAGAGAAGCTACAGTCAGTCACTCTCGCTGCCCTAAGGGAGCTGGGAGGAAAAACAGGAACACATATATAAAACAAAGAGACAACTGAGAACCTAGCTGCAGAGAGGCCTTGCTCTGGCTAAACCACAGCAATACAACCAGATGAGAACTACCACCATACATTCTATCACAGCTGTGTCTTTTAGGGGGCTTTCTAGAGAAAGCCATGAAAGGTCAGTGCCAGCAAAAATTTTATCACAATTAAAGGTAATTATCCTGAGTGCCTTAATTAAACTTTGCCAGCATTTCAAAGTGATGACAGTTATTTGTTTGGTCTTCTTTTGTTTTGAAGGGGTATGACACCACACATTACAAATGGAATTCTCAGGTATAACCACAATGGCAGGCAAGCTTGCTCAGATTTTGACAAGCAAAAACCCAAACTTTGGGGACAAGCACAGTCTAAGTTTCTAATCATCACAACTATTCATCATCAAAAGGAATTTACTTATCTCAGGCAGTATCAGATAGACTAAGGGTTAAGTTTAAACATTCCTTTTTCCTTTCCCTTCACAAAAGAAACTTAATGACAGTCTTATCAGTACAAAATTTAAGTTTAATTCATGTTTTTAAAGTAAGCCATTTGTAAACTTCGGTGTTTCATTATTAGTAAGTTATCTGGAACTAATAAGGTGAACTTATTAAGCAACTTTCTGAGAAAACTTACCCAGTTACTGCAAATCTGTATGCTGGATAATTCCCAGGCAAAGAAAGCACTAACTAAGCACGCATATCCAGTTTACTCCCAGTATTTTAGCTCTCCAATAAGTTTACACCAATCTCCATTTTCCAAAACAAATATATTTATGAAAGAAAAAATTTCAAGTTTTTAAAAAATCAATTCGGGCACTTTAAATAGACATCCTGTTGCTAGAAAACAACACAAAATATGTGAAAGCAATGATCCAGATGGGTTTTCCAGAAAGAAAGAAAAATTAAATTAAGGTATTTTATATGCAGAATTATATTTAGTCAGTTTTGGGGGGCAAGAAAAGACAAGAAAAAAATCCTATTGCTATCATGACAGAAGGGAATTCATTCTCAAATTGTAGACAGAAATGATACACACAATAAAAAGTCTGTCCATAAGCACCTGTCCTTACTAGTCCCTAACCAATCTGTTCCTCTTACTTCAATCTAATTACCACTACCAGTTTCTCTTCACTATTTCCTCCTAGAGCACAATTTAAAAATTCTATCAGATTAACAGACTGCTAGGACTAGGTTTTTCCAGACACAGACATCACAATTACAAAAAAAAAAAAAAAAAAAAAAAAAAAAAAAAAAAAAAAAAAAAAAAAAAAAAAAAAAAAAAAAAAAGAAAAAAAAAGGAAATATCTTCTTGCTATAGAAAAACAGGATTATTATATGATAAGAGTGTAAGAGTTTGCTGTATCACCAGCAATTGTTATGTCCACTTTTTTCTTAACAATCAAAACAAAGGTTTTTATTTTTTGAAAGTATATTACAAATTCTAAACAGAAATTTACAATGATCTAGAACAAATTACAGAGAATCAAAAGATAGTTGTCCAAAGTCAATCTAGACAGTATTTAGAAACGTTACTTCCTGGGGATTAGGTGTCAAGACTACACGGATATTGGTATTTGCTTTAAAACAGCAGTCTCCTTTTTCAGAATAACCACAGGGAATGGCATAATTGGCATATGCCATAATTCTGCCCTGATGCTGTGTCTATTCCCATCCACATTCCAAAGAATCTTAAAGGGAGTGAGTACCTTTTATGAAATCATTTATTTAGACTTAGGTTAAAATGTTTTACAAAAAAAATAATTAAAAATACTTTATTTGTGCCTGCATGCAGCAATTGTACTCCTAAATAATATTTCTCATGAGCAAGAAGTGAGACTTGTGAAACTAAGCATTTAACCAAGTTCTGGGAATATGATAAAACGCAGACTTGGAAAAAGGTTCTTTTAGACATAAAGAATGAATTTTTTAAGAAAATTGGCAAATAAAATAGATTGATAAAAAGAATACAACACTGAAAGTGTAAAAACAAAATACAAACCAGGAATAATTCCTCTGTTTCAGTTAGCTCTTTCTACAACCCTAGAGTATTTAGTTGTGTCCCTTAAATCACTAACATTAAATCCCTAAAATATTTTAAGTAATATGGAGGCACTAATTCTTTCCACTGAATTTTTGTTGACAGATGACTCATGCAGACACAAGACCACCTATTCTGCCCAGTGTCAGCACAACCATGAGCTTGCAAAAATGTGAAAAAACAAAACAACCAAATAAAAAAAATTTTGGAAACTTTACAATCACACTGACCAGTGACAACTTGTAAAATTCTCTTGCCGAAAATTAGTTAATAGATTGTTATTAGTCAAAAACACTTTGTTATTGCTATGACTAAAATAACAATTTGCATTCACTATATTTTGTTAGGATGACATTGTTTTATGACAGACAACATCCTCATATTTTAAAACAAAGGTTTGTCTTAAGTATAAAACTAGCTTCATTTGCAACCTTAAATATGTGTGTCTTTTTTTTTTTTTTTTTTGAGACTAGGTCTCGCTATTTTTGCCCATGGACTCAAGCAATCCCCAGCCTCAGCTTCCCAGGTAGCTGGGATTATAGGCCCGCATCACCACGCCCAGATTTTTTTCGGGGGGCTAGGTCTCACTGTGTTGCCCCGAGCGGAACTTGAAATGTTATCCCTAGCCCCAGCCGCTTCATAGGCTGAAGCTTACAGGCATGAGCCAAAGTGTCCAGCTTGTATGTCTTTCATTATAAAAATATTTTATAGTATTTTCAACAGGAATAGCATCATGAAGGCTACAGTTACCTATACCTTTATATCTATCTACAGGTAAGTGAAAGAAATAATTTACACCTACAGTTTTAAAAGTATAGCACATCTTTGAAAAATTTATTAAGAAATAAATGAAAGGTGGAGCTAATATGAGGTTAGAGGAAGTCCCTGCTTTTGCTGCCCAGGGGATTATCTCAGTTAACCAATGAAGTATTTTGCATCTTATGAGTCCTATGGCTTGGGGAAAAATTGGAGAACATCTTGGACATCAGAGACCAGACAGAAGGAAAATGGAGGATATTCATGCTTCAGTGAATAAGAAGTATGTAGAGAGTGATGTGCAGATGCTGTAGTTGTAACGGAGGGGGCTGCTGTACAAACTGTAGTGCTGCGTCCTGGTGATCCTTGGAGAGATCCAAATATTGTGGAGACACACACCCTTGGCTGAAAAAAAATACATATAGCGGATATGGGATGACCCTAGCAGGAATAAGGACAGTTTACTGTTAGGCTAACTCTCCTCCAGGATTGGTACTGATTATTATGAGAATCATTGAAAATGAACAGATAACACTCTAGGGTCTGAAAACAGAGAGTAAGGCTATCTGTTATGCTACAAACAGGAGTTTTCCTACTATACAACATTCACAATGGTGGCATGATCTCTCTTCTATCCTCTGTCTAAGCAGATGAATGATTGGGTCTTCAACCTACAGAAGCCGGAAATGGATAAACACCCAAAATAAAAAAACCACAGCACCACCTGCTGGAGAGATATAAGAGTTCTAAAACAGCTAAATGGACAGACAAAAACACATGGCAACTTGAGGCCTCAAGAGACTATGACATCAAAAGGGAAGACAATTCTCCAGAATTCAGACACAAAGATATAGAAGATTTTATCTCTTTATCACAGTTAAATTGTCACAATAAAGAAATTCAAAGGAATAAAAGAAAATAAGGTTGAAATGATGCAAAAGAATTCCAAAAAGTTAAAATAAATATACAAAAAAATTTTTCTTCAAAATTAGAAATGAATGACATAAGAAATACAATTATGAATAGAAAACAGAAATTGAAGATTAAACTAAGGAAATAAGGGAGTTGCGGGATAGAAAAAGATTTGTATAAGAGAGAAAAATTTCTGAGATAAAATAATGGGCCAATTGTGGCATTAAGGACTCTGTTTTCCTGGTTAATTTTCCTTGTTAATAAAACCCTGTTGTTTAAAAAAAAAGAGAGAGATACAAATTTCTGTAGCAAGCTATGGCAGTCTCAACTAGAGACTCAATTAGTGATCCTGAAGAAAATAATGCACAAAGAACAAAGGAGAAGAAAGAGAAATGCAAAGTTTAAAAAAAAAATCAAGAAACACTTCAGGAACCAATTCCATTAGGAAAGTCAACATAAGAATAATAGGTACCCGGAAGAAGAAGAAAGAAGCAGAGAACTAATTCAAAGAAACAATAGAGGAACTCTTCCTAAAGGGAAGTTCCTTCTTGGGGAGGAACTAAATATGCAAAGACCATGAATCAAAAAGACAACTGGTAACCTAGATATTATGAGATCTACACCAAGATATATAGTTGTGAAACTACCAAGAGTTCAAGACAAAGAAAAAATACTGTAAGTGCCTACAGAAAAACAGTAACATAAAGATAAGGCTTACATCAGACTTTTCTAAGGAAAGCTTGCAGATAGGGAGAGCTTGGATTGAAAAAAGAAGTGCATGATGATTTTCCACATTGAAGATGTTCATTGTATTCACAATAGCCAGGATACAGAAACAACATAAAGCTCAGATACAGATGCGTGTGTCAGGAAGATGTGTTATATACACACAATGGAATACTGCTCATTTTAAAAATAAAGATGAAATCTTGCATTTTAAAACATGCATGGAGCTAGAGAGAATTGTGCTAAGTGAAATAAGTGAGAAGGAGAAAGAGTAATACTGGATGGCTTCACTTATATATGGAAAAGAGAAAGAAAAAAAAAGGCTCAGATAAAACCAAATCAATATCACACCCTAGAAATGACTGTAAAATTGAGGATACCATAGAATGTGAAGGAGAGTGGGGAGCAGATAGTGGAGGTGATATCAGGTGGGAAAACAAGCAAAACAGGGTGCTTAACTAAACTTACAAAGGGGGGCAGCTGCCCTTAAAAGCCAGTCATGCACCAGGCTCTTTTCAGCTCGCGCATGCAGTAGCAAAACCACATAAAACTGCCGGGCACGGTGGCTCGTGCTTGTAAGCTTCAGCCTATGAAGCGGCCGGGGCTAGGCATAGCGGTTCGAGTCCCGCCTGGGGCTGTAGCGAGACCTAGTTCCAAAAAAATAGCTGGGTGTGGTGGTGTGCGCCTGTCATCCCAGCTACCTGGGAAGCTGAGGCTGGGGATTGCTTGAGTCTGTGGTACCCCGGGCAACAAGAGCCTGTGGTTCCACAGGCAAAAATAGCAAGACCTAGCAAGACCTAGTCTCAAAAAAAAAAAAAAACATAAAACTTTGAGAGAGGTAAAAACAAATTTACTTATTCAAAGACAAATTAGACAAGAGTTACTGAGGGGTACAAGGGAACCCCTTTGGTAATCTTACCACACAGTCCAATCTCTAGTCCAAAGAGCACATGGCTGCAGCAACCACCTGTGTAAACAAAATGGCAGTTGCCCACCGTAAGTCAAATTAAGGAGTTAAGATGGCACCATCCTTCTTCAAAAACACAGTTCTGCTGGGCATGATGGCATGTGCCTGTAAGCTTCAGCCTATGAAGTGGCTGGGGCTAGGGAATGCAGTTTGAGAACCCATTGGGGCAACACAGCAAGACCTAGTCCCAAAACATAGCTGGGCATCGTGGTGCACACCTGTAATCCCAGCTACTTGGGAAGTTGCGGCTGGGGATTGCTTGAGTCTGTGGTACCCCAGGCAACGTGAGCCTGCGATTCCACAGGCAAAAATAGCAAGACCTAGTTTCAAAAAAAAAAAAAAAAAAAAAACACAGTTCCACTCACTCCAAGTCAAGAAAAGCTAAGATGGCTTCGTTGATCTTTTTTTGAAAGCAGGAGATTTAAATCTAATGGGGAAAACCAGGATGGTGTTGTCATCAATTCTTCTACAAAAGGCACAGCTCTGGCATTTTTTCAGCTCTAACTCCAAAGTGGCCCAGCATCAGCAAAACTCACTCAATATAGCAACACAGCAAGCACTTTCTACATCTCACGTTGAAAAGAAAACAGTAACACAGCAAACTCTTCAGTTTTCTAGAAGACTTCTAAGCTTTGCAGTTTTAAAGTTAAACTAAATTTTCAAGTATTACATTTTTAAGACAGCTCACATAGGTCACGTTTTTCTAACATGCTTTCCCAGGCTCTTCACCAGCTGGGGCTGGGGATAGAAGCCCACAGCTTGGCTACTTTCTCTGCCCTGCTTAACTTCCCTTCTCCAAGTCTCCACCCATCAGGACACAATGGCTGCAATTTTAAAGCAGCACCACCAATACTGGGGGCCACAGCCCCCTAACAGAGGGGATTCAATGGACTATGATAAAGGACTCAAGGTAACATTGTGGTGTGGGTGTGGTACCTTGTGTGTGGGTGTGTGGTATGTATGTGTGTGGGTGTGGTAACATCGAAGAGGTATGATCTTATACCTCTGAATCATATACTGCGGTATAAATCAATGCTACCTCAATAAAAATTAAAAGTATTTTCTGAAAGACCCATAATAATAAATGAAATTCACAATAATAAAGTCAAGACTCTCAAAAGCTTATATTTTCAAGGAACTGATGGGCTAAAACAAGCAAACCAAAAAGCCTATCTGTTGAGGAACAAGGTAGGGAAGCATGTTTTGATCTTGGCTCTAATTGGGAAGATCAAAGAGTAAAGGGAGAGATAAAGCTATATAAAAATTCATATTCAGGAGCTAGAATTTCACCCAGGTTTTCAAAATTACACCACATATGTAGTCTGGATACCCTCAACCCAAGTAGTAATACATAAATTGCTTTCAAGAGATAAGAAATAAGCTCAATAAACACAAACTCAAAAACATTCTAGAGGGATAAAAGCTAAAAGAGGTTTCACCTTCCTTTGAATCCATAAAAAAGAGCCCCACATAACAAAGTCACAATCCAAAATTATGAAACAGATGAAATCATCTAGACAGAAGGCCAGGGGTAGATAAAGAAGTCCAGAATTTTATGTAACTGAAAA
>PVHY01006268.1:0-75900 GCA_004024945.1 Uropsilus gracilis
GAAAGATAGAGGGAGGGAAGGAGGGAGGGAGGGAGCGAGGGAAGGAGAGATAGAAAGAGGGAGGGAGGGAGAGAGATGCCAGAGAAGGAGAGAGAGGAGGGAGGGAGAGAGGGAGGGAGGGAAGGAGGGAAGGAGGGAAGGAGAGAAAGAGAGAGAGGGAGAGAGAGAGGGAGGGAGAGGAGAGAGAGAGGGAGGGGGAGAGAGAGAGAGAGAGAGAGAGAGAGAGAGAGAGAGAGAGAGAGAGAGAGAGAGAGAGAGAGAGAGAGAGAGAGAGAGAGAGAGAGAGGGAGGCAGGCCAGAGAGGGAGAGCCCAAAGAAAGAGCATAGAGAGTCACTAGGGGACTGGAAGGCTCACTTGCTTCGTGCCCCCCATTTTTGCTCCTTGGCTTTGCCTGCCTACTTGCCATACAATAATTCCAGTCTCCTTGCCTGCTGTGCCTGTGTACCTGGTTCCCTGAGAGAGCACTAAAGCTTGTAAAATCCACTGAGTTCTCCAGGACTCTCATTATCCATCTGCCCAAATTGACAGTGACCCTGTCTTATGTACATGGGTGTGCTTGCACAACACCCACCAATATTGTAATAGGGTGCCTTTTCCCCTCACCCTTGCCAGCACTTGTTTGTGGTTTTTAGGATTTGGGCAATTTTCACAGGTGTGAGATGGTACTTATTGTGGTTTTGATTAACATTTCCCTGATGATAATGAGAATGAGCATTTTTTTCAAGTCTGTTGGCTATCTGCATGTCTTCTTTGGAGAAGCGCCTATTCACTTTTCTGCCCATATTTTGATTGGGATATTTGTTTTCTTTTTGTTGACTTGTATTAGAGTTGTATTAGCTCTTTGTAGATCTTTGATACCAATCCCTTATTGGATGTGTGGTGTAAAACTATCTTTTCCCATCAGTGGGATGTTTCTTTGTTTTGAGCTTTGTATCTCTCATTGTACAGAAGTTTTTTCACTTGAAATGATCCCAGTTGTTTATTTTCTCCTTTGTTTTCCTTGCTGCTGGAGATGAGTCTGCAGAGATGTTTCTGAAGTTTTATTTCATGGAGTATTTTATTTATGTTTTCTTCTATGTATTTTAAGGTTTTAGGTTTTGTATCTAAGTCTTTTATCTATTTTGAGTTCATTTTCATATATGGTATGAGGTAATGGTTTAGTTTCATTTTTTCGCATGTGGCATTCCAATTTTCCCAGCACCATTTATTGAAGAGAGATTTCTTGTTCCAGAGTATATACTTTGCTCCTTTGTTGTATATTTATTGTCCATAAATCTGTGGTTTTATATCTGTCCTTTCTATTCTGTTATTTGGTGTCTGTTTATGTGTTTGTTCCAATACTATACTGTTTTGATTATTATGGCTTTATAGTGTTGTCAGAAGTCCAGAAGTATGCTATCTCCATATTCCTCCTTTTTCGTCAGGAGAACTTTGGTGCGTGCGTGCGTGCGTGCGTGTGTGTGTGTGTGTGTGTGTGTGTGTGGTTTCATATGAATTTCAGTAATCTTTATTTCTTTGAAGAATGCAATTGGAATTTTTATTTGGATTGTATTGAATCTATAAGTTGTTTGGATAGGATTGCCATTTTGACAATGTTAATTCTTTCCATCTATGAGTAGGGAATAACTTCCTATTTTTTTGTATCTTCTATTTTGTCTTTTTAGAGTATTCTGTAGTTTTCTTTGTATAGGTCCTTCACCTCCTTTGTTAGAGTTATTCTCAGATATTTATTCTTTTTTTTTTTTTTTGGTGAGATTGTAAATAGGATGGCTTTCTTAATTTCTTTTTCTAGTTCTTTATCTGTATGTATGAACTCTTTTTTTTTTTCCATGTTACTTTTGCATTCTGCTGCTCTGTGGAACTGACTTATTAAGTTTCCTGCAAGTTTTTGGAGTTATCTGTGTATATTATCATATTGTCTGCAAATAATGATAGTTTTATGTATCCTTTCATTTTCTTCCCCAGTAGTGAAGTAGAAACAAAATATCTCAGTGTCACCTCTGTTGCTTTTTTTTTTTTTCAAGACTAGGTCTCGCTATTTTTGCCTGTGGAACCGCGGGCTCTCATTGCCCGGGGTACCACAGACTCAAGCAATCCCCAGCCTCAGCTTCCCAGGTAGCTGGGATTACAGGCGTGTGCCACCACGCCTAGCTATGTTTTTGGAACTAGGTCTCGCTACAGGCCCCAGGCGGGACTTGAACCGTAATCCCTAGCCCCAGCTCTTCATAGTGTGTTGCTCTTTTGCGTGCAGTTCTTGAGCTATCTGGTTTTGTGGGCAAATCTATAAGCCTACCACACAGAAACAGTTATCCAGTTTTTCCCCAAGCTCTAATTAAGATTCTTTTGAGCAGAGTATGGGTATTCCTCTTGTTCCCTATCTTTGCTTATACCTGCTGCTCTCAGACATTGCCTCAATGAACTTTGTTCTTCAAGTTGCTATTCAAGTCTTTGTTCTCTCTCTCTCTCTCTCTCTCTCTCTCTCTCTCTTCCCCCCCCCTCTCTCTCTCTCTCTCACACACACACACACACACACACACACACACACACATACTTTTCAGGAACATCCAGATGTTTCTAATGTGCACCCAGAATTAGGGACCACTTTTCACATATAGCAACCAGAATTTTCCTTGTTTAAACCAAAGTTACTTTCATCACTTATCTGTATTTATGAATTTGTGTTGCCTTAGAGTGGCAAATAATATCTAGCACTAAATGGTCCCTAACCCATACTAACACGTTCATCTCCTAATAACTCCACATAAGTAGTTACATACCATCTGCTATTATTGTCAGTGTAAATAGACAGACAATATTGCATGCATGCATTATAGAACTGAATATAAAGGGGGTTTTGCCTTCAACAAGTTTATAACTTAGAAGAGATAAGAAATAAAAGCTTTCAGTTAAAATTTCTGCTGAGTTTTCCTCACCCTGAGGCAGTGAACATCAAATGTCCTAGTTCTCTAAACTGGGGGAATGATACAAAGAATTATGGATGGAAAATCTTTCATTTATTCAAAATATCCCATTACACAGATGTCTTCAAATAAAGCAAAATAAATAAAATAAGAAACACACACTATAAGAAAAATAAGAACAAGAGAGAAATCACCCAATTGCTACCCCCAACTTATACCCAATTATCATTGTCTTCATAGGTAGGTAAGAATCATAGTAAAAGGAGTTTGCTTTTATTGTGATAGCCTTCATTCTTTTCAATCTTAGCATACATGGTAATTTGACTTCTTATTGTCCACCAATGTTTTGATATCTTTACAATTTTGTGTTTCTGTGTGGGGTGCTTTATGTTTAGAAATTTGTGTGTTCTGTCTGTTTCTTGGATGTCTATGGTTGTATATTTCCTTAGCTTTAGAAACTTTCAGCTATTATTTCTTTGATTAGACTTCTGTTGCCTATTCTCATTCTTCACCTTCAAGGGTATTCATTCTTATGTTTCCTTTTCTAGTGGAGTCTCTTACTTCATGTAGTTTCTTCATTTTTTTAAAACCTATTTCTCTCCTCTTCCACTTGAATTATTCATATATTTTTATATTCTACCTATAAAATTCATTACTCAGAAGGATTAGGTCTAGCAACTAGCTTCCATTGGCTGTTTTCAGTTCTTTTGTTGAAATCCTTATTTCTATAACTTCTACTTATTTTTTTCTTAATGACTTCCATTTCTTTAGAAATGAATTCCTTTTGTTTCTGGATGTATTTCATGATGTTCTGAACTCACATTTCTGTGTTTGATTGAGAATTTCCTACTTTGTTGAACATCTTCATAATAGCTCTTCTGTACTCTTTGTTGGTGTCTCCAATTTTGCATCTTAAGGCTTAGATTCACCTCCATTGTCTATTTTCATGTTATATTGCCTGAGATGCGCTCTTTCATCATATGCTCTTTTTTCAGTCAGTACCTGGGACTGTGACTTTAGTTTTGAGATCTTTTTTACTTATCAGTGAGTGGGGAAAAAGGAGAGTGTGGAATAATGAAAGTCCAGGTATACTCCTATGTTTGTTATTGCAGCACTATTTACAATAGTCAGAATATGGAAAGAACCCAAATGCCCCCAAATAGAAAAGTGGATCAGAAAGTTGTGGTATATTTACACAATGGAATATTATTTAGCAATCAAAGAGATAAATTTGATGCATTTGTAATAACATGGATGGACCTAGAAGGAATCATGCTAGCAGAAATAAGCCAGAAAGCAAAAGAAAAATATTGGATGATCTCTCCTATATGCAGGTTAAAGGGAAAATAAACAAAAGGTCAAGACTAACAAACTGACAACTGAACTATAAAGCATACCTCAAGGGAGGGGGAGGGAGGATGAAATTGAGGGAGGGATGAGCACAAGAGATTAAAATAAAGGTTCATGGGTAATGATGGGATGGGAGAACCTTAGGGTATACATGTGCAATCAATTAAAAATAAAAAACTAAAAAATAAAACTAAAAAAAAAAAAAAAGAAAAAAGAAAAGCCCAGGTGCCTTAAGTATTTGTCCCAAGTCTTGGTTCTGGAGGGTACATTCAGGCTGGGAAGCCTATACCTCTCTTTTCCTCTGTGATGAAACCAAGATTCTATCCATTACTGAAGTCTCCTTCCCAGGTCCCCACCTGGGTCTCCATAGTTTACAGCAGACTTCCTGCCAGCTTCGGGAAAAGGGTGTGAGAAAGGATTTGAGGTTCTGCCGGTGTAAACCAGGCAATCCTCCTGGTGCTCTGTTCCAAGGCTCAGTCCTAAAGCAATATATTGTTTTATACACACTGTGAATTCTGGGTGCCTCAGAACCTACCCCCTGTGCCAGTCTGGGTGCTTCAGAACCTACCTGCTCTCCATGTTTGTTCGTCAGGAATGATCACCTCCATTTCTAAGGCTTTTGTCCCCTCTCCCTGCTCCAAAACCTTAGTGAATAGAAGAGTACCCATCTCTGGGAGAAAGGTGCATTCACTGATGCTGTCAACAAGCTGGCAAACAATACCTGTTGGTTATGTTGCTTTTTCGATGCCCGAAGGAGAGTTTACAGACTAAGAACTATGCACCCATGTCTTGGTTCTGCCTGCATCCTCCAATCTGAAAATGAAACTTATAAGTATTAAAAAAAAATAGGGTCTAATCCTTCATGAACTTAAAATCAGGAAATTTACTCCAAATAAAATCTGAAAGTAAGAAGATGGACATATTCAGCCACATTAAAATTGTTTTTCTAGCCAAAAAGTTAAAAGTCAAGAAGAGATAAAGGACATGAGAAAATCTTAGGTGGCAAATTGCTAATTCCCTAATATATAAGTCATAATTAAAAAATATGTGATTAACCAGAGATCTCCATTTTTGACCATAAGAAGACATTTAGTATGCTATTATTTTAAATTTTAATCTTTTAGTTTTTTAAAAACCTTGCGTTTAGAAATTAACTTGAGAGTTACAGAAATGCAAAAAGTAATGTAACATTTGCAACCAGATCATAGTGAGCTTTCACCATCTGTCCCATGAATCTCTTACCGAGGATTCAATGTAGATCCTATGTTGCATTTATTGCATTATCTTTTAAGTTCTCAAATCAGTGAAAGTTCCTCAGCCTTTTTTTTTTTCCTAAGAATTTTTAAAAGTCTTGCTCAGAGATTTTGTAAAATATCCCTCATAATTACATTGAGCTAATTCATTTTTGGCAAGAATACCATAGAATGTACTTTGCATTCCTCTCAGAGCATCATGTTGAACACATTATTTGATATTAATGTCTTTTATTACTCACATGTTAAACTTGATTATTCAATTAAAGTGGTGTAGACGTGACCAGTTTTCCCCATTATAAAATTGTTTTCCTGCTTATAACTATTAAGGGAAGTGTTTTAAGTCTATGCAAATGTCCTATTTCTCTTTTGAACTTTTGCCCAGTAATTTTAGCATCCATTGGTCTTACCTGTAGCAATAATTACTATAGTGCTCACCAAACGGTGTTCAGTATTTTTTTTTAAATAGGAAACTCCAGGACAGTGTAATTTTTGTTTTAATTGTACAGTGGGTCATGGTGAATCTAGAATTATTTAGATCTTTCACAACTGAAACATATTTTAGTCAATTCACTTAGTTATGAACAAAACATGTATGAGAAGTAAAAAGGTGTAGTGTTTCTGGTCTTCAATCATCATGCTTTGTCTAAGATGTTATTTGCAGGAGGGTATATTCCTGTTTTAATGAGCAGAATTGTGTCTCCCCTCAAAAAATGTCATGTTTAATGCCCTTAGCTCATACTCGAAGAGGTCTTTAAAGATGTGATTAAGTTAAAATGAGACCATCAGGACAAACTGTAATCTAATCTGACTGGTGACCTTATAAGAAGAAATTTGTACAGAGGCACCAGGGACCATGCAGGTCACCATGGGGACCGTCATTGCAAGCTGAGGAGGGAGACTTGGAAGAAACCAAATGTACCAGCATCTTGTCCATGGACTTCTGGTCTCTAGAACTGTGAGAAAATACATTTTCAATACTTAAGCTACTGATGTATGTAATTTTATTATGTCAGCCCTGGAAGCTAATACAATTAATAATGATGGTGGTGATTGAGTCATTGTATTTATCACTGCCTAAAATTAACTCACATTCTCATTGGTGTGTATGTACAGTTTCTCCCACATAATTGTGAATCCAATGTTAATAGGGACCTTGTCTTTCTAATTCATGACAGTGATCACAGTGCCTACATTGTGTAAGAGTAAAACTGTCACTAAGTTTTTGTTTTTGTTATAGCACACTATGTAATATCGAATATTAATATATCTATTCACTATTGAGCTTTCTTTTTCCCATGATGTACTGGCAGTCCAGAGGTCTTTATTGGGGCCTGCAAACTCCAACACAGAGCTCTACATAAGAAATACTACTGTAACCGGGCACAGTGGCTCGTGCTTGTAAGCTTCAGCCTATGAAGCGGCTGGGGCTAGGGATCGCGGTTCGAGCCCTGCTCGGGGCAACACAGCGAGACCTAGACCCAAAAAATAGCTGGGCGTGGTGGTGTGTGCCTGTAACCCCAGCTACCTGGGAAGCTGAGGCTGGGGATTACTTAGAGTCTGCGGTACCCCGGGCAACGTGAGCCTGCGGTTTCACAGGCAAAAATAGCGAGACCTAGTCTAAAAAAAGGAAAAAGAAAAAAAAAAGAAAAAAGAAAGAAATACCACTGTAATCATTAGAACCAGAAGGTTTCAGAAAACATATTTCAGCTATGGAAAAATGATCCTCCTTGATTAGAGGGACCTTTGGGAAGAATACTTATTTTGAACAGAATAGTTCTGAGAGTGGGGATTTAACCATTGCTTCAGCTGCATTTAATTATTATGCTAAAATTAGATTAAATTGTAAAAACCACCTTCCACAATGGGCTTCATTTCGTTGTCTGCTGTACTATAAATGCTACCTGGCATGTGGTAGCTTCAATAACTTATTTATTAAATAATCATTTTCAAATTCACCATTGTTCCTTCTTAGGCCTTTTTGAGTTGCTGTAGGCATTATCTCATACTTAGCCTAGTATTAGCTATTTAATAGAAGAGATAAAATATTTTGCCTATTATTTTCTCCTTCGAACTGTGGTTTTCCTGATTCAGGTCTTCATGGAGCAGTGTTTTTGACCTTAGACTGCCCTTAAACGGAAGACTCACAATCTAGCGCCACGGCACTGGCTCCACCTTGTGTCAGAAATATGATATTACACCCACCTCTGTGTCCTGCCAAGGACCAGCTGCCACTGGTTGAACTTAGTAAGTGGTCCAAATGCGGTATATAAATTAAATGATGATGCGATGCTGCAACTGGGCAGCTCTATTTGTTCTGAAGTGTCCAGAAGTTTTCCCTCATGCCTACTATTGCACATTTGGTAGAGTTACAGAAGTAAAAATTTAATATTTAACAATGCAGTCTTTTGGAGTGTGTTTCTTAGCACGATGACATCATCTACTTTGACAAATAAAATGTCTCTGCAGTTTTAAAAGACTTTTTACAAAATAGTTGACTTGTTTTCTCTGAAAACACTGCCAAAATTGAGATGTTGAAACCGAAAAAACAAAATCAATTTAAAAGGAAAAAATTCCTTTTTTTTCAAAGGAACAAGTGTTTTTCTTTCTTTTTTTTTCTTTTACTCTTTTTCACAAGAGTTGTATCCAGCTTGTTTCATAAACGTTGTAGAGCACGGAGTAAGCTGGTGCTAACTGCACTGGTTGTGAACCTGTGTGTAGAGAAAGCAAATGCCATTTGAACGGTCTGAATGAAGTGACTGGATGGCATGTGTGGACTCGTACTGGCTCAAAAAGAGATAATACATTCTCAGGAATTCTGAAACCACTCTTAAAAACTAACTTACATAAAAATAAATGATATAAAATTACAAGTATATTATAATTAAAGCAATGGTGCTTGCTTTGGTAACACTCCAAAGGTGGAGCTGCACAGAGGAGTGTCCTGTGGCTCTGGGCAAAGTGACCAGCAAGCCAGAGAAGCATTCTCTGCTTAAGGTTCTATATAAAACTCAAACTAATTGCTTTTTTTATTAACAATGAAAAATCAACGAAGATAATAGATTCTCAAAATTACCACCAGCTTAATTACCTCACTACATTTTACCTGGATGTTCTGGAGTTCGTATCATACAAAGATGTCTGGGCATCTCTTCCCAACTCCATCTAGAGGGACTTCAGTTTGACAGCTTTAAATTAGCTACAGAGGTCCAGAGGGTCCATGACAACAAGGGAACACAAATCTACTAATCAGGGCATTTTCCTTTTGAGGAATCAGTTGACAATGAGCACACCGCTGTAAGCAAATGTGTTTCCTAATGCCTTCTTTCTTCTAAAAACCTGCCAAAGGGAATTTAGAAGAAACTATCACAATTTACAAATGATCTTATATTTCTACATTGACTTCAGTATATTTTTTAGTTCTTTAAAAAGTTACTTTAATCATTTCAAATACCTTAATAAACTTAATACTAAAGTTTTGAAAGGTATTTTAAAATCATTTTCAATCGGTTGATTTAAAATTTCATTTAGTAGAAGCAAGGTAGATTTGTCAGCCTTATATGTCTATCTATTACTTTCTTTATATTTTGTTTATTTTTCTAGTTCTTACCCAATATCTTATTTTTTCTTAATTCTGAACTTTCTTATATTTTCATCATTGTTTCTATTCCTTGTCTCCTAATTATGTTGCCATCTCTTTCAGTATTTTCCTTCCCTTTCCTTTTCAGTTCTCTAACTTTCTAGACCTCTATTTCCCTCTCAGTATGTAATGATCTAATCTTTTCCTGGCCTCTGTTCTTTCTTGCTCTATTCTTTTCTTTTGTAGCTAATCTATAGGGGCCTTTCCTGAGATTGAACTATTATCAAGATGTTTTTTTCTAAAGTGACTTTTAGATTAGTCAGGATCTAGCTCCATCCATCACCATCTGGATTTCTTTGGGACCTATCTCACCCTCCACTGACTTCTCATGTTCTGGGCACCAGAGAGGAACTCAGAAGATTGTTTGGTCTTCAGTGTCTCTAACCTTGTATTTCAGGACATGGGAGAACAGGGAAAGGGACTCTATTTAGGAATGGAGGACTATTTGTATCTAACTACCACCTACTTTCTCTTTTTTTGTCCCTGCAATATTTTCCCCCTGTCACACTCTTGCCAGGCAATGCAATCCCCCTGGGAACTTAGCTTCGATTTGGGTCAGAGGTCAACTGTCCATTTAACTGAGAACTCCTGGTTATCTTTAGGAGTCTGAGCCCAGCATTCAGTAAGATTAGTAATAAAAACCAGTTCTTTTTGTATCAGCAGGACTTGTTTCAGGGCTCCCTTCTTCCTAGTCTGGTTGGCAGATAAAGTGTTCATCTTTGCATATACTTTTCTTTTACTGCAAGGAATGGAAGACTGATAATCCAGCCTCTCAATTTGTACTTCATGGAACAGAGTATTTTAGACCTATAGTCTGTATTCCTCCATTCAAAAATATTGAGTGAAAATACAACTTTTTTATTGTGAAACCCAGGGTTAAGACTTCTTTAATAATCAACTTTCCAGGCCAAAGGATAAAAATAGTATAATACTTAAAAGCAAATTTGTTTTATAGTCTAAATTAGATAGGATATCTGTTGTCATTCCCTCCTTCCCTCCCCCATTGTTCTACAACACTGACTATGACTTAGAGGTCACGTTGTCCCCACACACCATCACTACCACCAAGGCACCCATAGTCCTGGTGCTTCTTACCTTTGCTTTCCTTCCTCCTGCTCCAATATCCTTAATTCTGCAGTCAGGTTTCTAGGGTTGGTTATTGTTTTGGTTTTAGTTAACCCTTTGTTTTATTTCTCTCTATTCCACATATAAGTGACACCATCTGTTATTTGTCTTTCTCCTTCTGACTTATTTTGCTTAGCTTAATCCTATCCAGTTCTTATTGTTCCAAATGGCAAAAGTTTCTTTGTTCACAATTGAGTAGTATTCCGTGTGTATTTATACCACATCTTCCTATTTCACTCACTTGTCTTTGGGCACTTAGGCGGTTTCCATAGTTTGGCTCTTGTAAATAGTGCTTGTTTGAAGAATTCCATTGAAACTTTAATTTTCAATAGTGTTTTATATTTTATATTTGATTTCTATATTTTGCATTGAATCTATATTTTTCTTTGGCTAGGGTAATCATTTTAGCAATGATAATTCCTCTAATTCATGAGCAGGGAATATCTTTCCATTTTTTATATCTGCTATTTCCTTTACCTCTTTTGTTAAATTTACTCCTAGATATTTAACTCTTCTTAACGTAGTTGTAATTTGAATTGTTGTCATGTGCATCAGAAAGCAACTGGCTTTTCTATATTGATTTTGTACCGTGTACTTCTTTGCTGAACTGATTTATTATTTCAATTAGTTTTTTAGTTACGTGTTTAGGATTCTCTATGGGTTATGTCACCTGCATATAATACAACTGTTTTAATGCAGATATAACACAGAAGTTTCCTTCTTCCCCAATTCTAGTTACTCTTATATCTTATATTTTGCCTAATTGTTCTAGCTAGGCCTGCTACTACTATGTTGAGCAACTGTTCAAAGTGGATTTCTTTGCCTTGTACCACACCTTGGTGGAAATTATTTCACCTTTCTACCATTGAGAATGGTGTTTGCTGTGGGTTTGTCATATATGTTCTTTATTATGTAGAGGTATACTCTATTTAGTCTCAGGGTTTTTTTAAATAAAAAATGGATGTTGAATTTTATCAAATGCTTTATCTGCAGCTAATGATATGACTACATGACTTTATCTTTCCTTTTGTTGATGTGATGAATTATATTGATTGATTTTCAGATGTTAAACCTGTGTTATTTGAATAAATCCCCTTTGGTCATGATGTATGATCCTTTTAATGCTTTGTTCAATTCTGTTTGTTAACCTTTGTTGAGTATTTTTGTATCTATGTTCACCAGGGAAAATTGGTCTGTAGTTTTCTTTATTGTGGTGTCTTTGATTTTGGTATCGGGATAATGTTAACCTCATAAAATGTGTTTGGAAATATTCATTCTTCCTCAATTTTTTGGACTAGCTTGAGAAGAATTGGTGTAAATTCACCTTTGAAGGTTGGTAGAAATCACTAGTGAAATGATCTGGTCTTGGATTTTTGTTTACTGAGAAACTTTTGATTACTGTTTCAAGCTCTTTGTTATTTCCTTGTTTTGTTCAGATATTTTATTTCTTCCTAATATATCATGGATGGGAGTATTTTTTGAAGGAGCTGTCCATCTTTTCTAGGTTACTCAATTTATTAACATACAAATATTAATAGTAATCTCTTATGATTCTCTGAATCCCTAAGATGTCCTTTGTCTCTTTCATTTCTTATTCTACTTGTTTGAATTCCATCCCCCTTTTCCTTTGTGAACCTAGCTAGAGTTTTGTTTATTTTGTTTATGTTTTTAAAGAACCATTAACCTTTGAAACTGTTGAATTCTATTTCACCTATTTTTGCTCTGATTTTAACTGTTTCCTTTCTCCTTCTGGCTTTTACTTTTGTTTGTTCATTTCCCCCCATACTTTCTTCAATTGAAAGATAAGATTGTTTATTTGAGATCTTTTTTGTTTCTTGATGAGGTCCAGTATTGCTACTGACTTCCCTTTAGTACTTCCTTTGCTGTATCATAGGATTTTGTTGGTTGTGTCCTCATTTTCATGTGTCTTGAGATAATTTTCAGTTTATTCTTTGATTTCTTCATTAACTGATTCGTCATTCAGAAGTGTGTTATTCAGTCTCCATATATGAGAAGTTTGGTAAGTATATATTGACAATGCTATGTCTTCATAATGTATTATTCCTTTAATCACTATATAGTTTCCTTATCCTTTCCTGTGTATTGTTACACTTTTTTAGCTAGAAATCTATTTTATCTGATACAAATGTGGATATTTCTGTTTCTCTTTGAATTCCATTTGCTTGTGGGATTGTTTTCCACATCTTTGTGTGAAGCTTATGTTTATCTTGGGAGCTCAGGTACATTTTCTGGATTCAGCAGAAAGTTAGATTCTATTTTCTTTTTCTTTCTTTTTTTTTTTTTTTTTTTTTGAGACTAGGTCTCGCTATTTTTGCCCGTGAACTGTCTGGGGTACCACGGACTCAAGCAATCCTCAGCCTCAAGCAATCCTCAGCCTCAGCTTCCCAGGTAGCTGGGATTACAAGCGTGCGCCACCACGCCCGGCTATTTTTTGGGACTAGGTCTCGCCGTGTTGCCCCTAGCGGGACTCAAACCATGAGCCCTAGGCCCAGCTACTTCACTAGCTGAAGCTTACAGGCATGCGCCACTATGGCCAGCTAGATTCTATTTTCTGTTCCAGCCTTTCAGTCTATGGCTTTTGATTGGTAAGTTCAATTTATTTACATTTAGGGTGATCACGGATATATAAGGCTACTGTCATTTTCTCTTTAGTTTTCTGGCTGTTTCCTTGTCCAGTTACTTGTGGATATTCTTCTCTTTAGTTTAGATACAAGAACTCCTTTCAAAGTCTCTTGGAGGTGGGGTCTAATGTTTGAAACGCCTTCAGCTTCCTTTTGTCTAAGAAGATTTTTAGTGTCCTCCCTCTTATCTGAGGAAATATCTTGCATCTTAGAGTATTCTTGATGGCAGTTTTTATCTTTAAGTATTTTGATCATTTCAGTCCTATCTCTCCTTGCCTGTAGTGTTTTCCCAGAGAAGTCAGAGGTAATAGGGTATTATTACCTGATAGGGTATCTGTGTAGGTAAGAAGATACTTGCTTAAGTAAGTACCTTCTTTATAGGATAAAGCCTACTGGGCATCTTCCCTCTAACCAGCTTCACTATTCCTTCTTTGTCTTGAATTCTTGCAAGTTTCACTGCTGTGTCTCTCTGTAGGTCTTATTATTTTATGTAACCAGGTGTTCTTTCAGCTTCATGAATTTGTATGTTTACTTTCTTCCTTCTCCAGCTTTGGGAAAATTTCCTCTGTTAATTCTTTTAATAATTTCTCGATTCAATTTTCTTTATTCCTCATTTAGATTACCCATTATTTTTATAGTGCCTTTCCTCATGTTGTTGGATGATTCTTGAAGTATTTCTTAATGTTTTCCTTTGTGTTTCTGTCTTCCACCAGTATACTTTGCATATTAGCATCTTCGAGGGCGCTGATTCAGTATTACATTTTCTCTGTTCTACTTATGCAGCATGCTCCAAAATTTTATATCTTCTCTACTGATCTTTTTATATTCTCCCTCTATATTATCTTCATATTTAAAACTTCAATTTTTATCTTCTTCTTCACTAGTTTTATTTCTCAGGACATTCATTTGTTTTTCTCAGTTGTCATATATTTTTCATCAACTTCTCTGTATTTTCTTCCATTCCTTTGAATTTCTTTATCAAGGTAGTTTTGAACTCTTTATCTGATAGTAGAAAAAAACCATCCATATCCTTGTGGCTGACTTTTGGGACTTTGTTCTCTCTGTGAAGAAATATTTCCTTGAAGACTCCAGATGCCATGGGCTGTATTTTTTAGTCTCCCTATTTTTCTGCCTTTCAAGGTTATTCTTTGTTCAAGGGTGCAGAACTACAGCTTTTCATATACATACAGCAGCTGATGTACATATGTACATTTCCATGTACATATAGTACATAGTACATATGTATTTTCATGACATACACATGGTGCTATATATGTCAGGGACAGCTAATCTGCAACTTCAGCCTTTGTGCTGGGGGAGGGGGCTGAAGGGATCTACTCACTTGTAAAAGTGCAGAGGCAGGTTGTGGCTGAGATTCCACTGATAGTCTTCTTTTCTGAATTTGCAAATCTGTGACTACAGTCTGCAGGTTGGGCTTTCAGCACCACTTCACCATTACCATCTTGAGTCCCTGACGGGGGTTAGGGGGGAGTGCGGAGGAACAGCAGCACTGTTCTGAGCATTTTCTTCTTCACTAGGTACTCTGCCTAACTGGTCCTGTCCAATGCTTTCACATGTGTCACCCCACAGATAGGAATCCACTTTCACACTAAGTAGATTCCCCCTCCCCAGGATTGCCTTATCACAGGAAAAGTGTTTAAACCACATTTCCCTCCTAGACACAATCTCTAGGTGCCATCCACATGTCTCCACTCATCTTTTGTGTATGGACTTGAATTTCTTCAATAATTCTTCTGTTAAGTTCAGTATTGTTCTCTTATGTCCAGAGGGCACTCTAGTTTTGCCTCAAGTAACAGGATCCTCTGAGACCAGTGCCCCTTCTATAGGTTATCTTCCAGAGAGCAAAACAGAGAAATCTCTTCTGACACTACCTGCTTCTGACTTTTATTTCTTTAATAATGCGATGGATGGAACAAGTGTTCCTTTGATGAGGAAGATCTACAGACAAAACTTAAGGGTCATCAGCAAAGGCCTAATGGACATACTAGAGATGCTTTGGGGACTGTAGTTGGGTCCTTCCCTTAGTCACTTTTGTACATCAGCCCAAACTACTTAACCTCTTACCCTCTTAACCTCTAGTGCATCAAGGTCCTGGCACAAGCTGTCAGGCATTGTCAGAGGCAAGCTTGTACCTCTGAGGGAATCAATTGCTAACTCTCAACCTGCATTTACTGTGTCATTTGGCAAGCACAACAATGAGGTGGGTCTTGACCATTAATGACTGCAGTTTTATCTTTTGACTCTCAGTCTTCTGCTGGGTAATAACCCATTGGGGAAAACTTCGGCTGCCCAACATTCTGTCTTACTCCATCCTGTTTCTCTTGGGAGCCCCTTAGGTGCTGGAGGTAGACCTTGGGATGTCACCTCTTCTGCTAGTGAAACAAACTCCATCTGCCGTCCCTCAAAGTATTGCATCAAAAATAACCTCCATTAACTAATCTTTGACAAAGAAGTGAAAAATTAAAATGGAACAAGGATACCCTCTTCAATAAATAGTGCTGGGAAAACTGGGCCAAGACATGCAAAAAATGAGCCGCCAAGACATCTTCCTAATACCATATACAAAATCAACTCAAAATGGATTAAAGACTTGAATTTAAGACCTGAAACCATAAAGTACATATAGGAAAACTTGGGCAAAACTCTTCATGAATTATACTTTAAAAATCCATTTCTGGACACATCAACAGCTGGCAAAAAAAAGGAAAACATAAACAACTGGGACTACAGCAAACTAAAAAGCTTCTGTACAGCAAAAGAGACAAAGGACCAAACAAAAGAAACCCAACTGAGCAGGAGAAAATTTTTATCCTCCACAAAAGTAATAAGGAATTGATCACAAAGATTCATAAAGAATTCACACAATGTAACTAAAAGAAAACAAGAAGCCCAGTCAAAAAATGGGGAGAAGAACTAAAATGACACTTCTCCAAAGAGGAACTACAAGTGGCCAACACGCACATGAAAAAATGCTTCACATCACTAGCAATCAGATGAATGCAAACAAAACCACAATGAGACACCACCTCACACCAGAAAGAATGACCCATATCAAAAAAATGTGCAACAACAAGTACTGGCAGGGATGTGGAGAGAAAGGAACACTCTTACAATGCTGGTGGGAATGTAAACTGGTTCAGCCACTATGGAAAGCAGTGTGGAGGATGCTCAAACTCATGAAAATGGAACTACCATTTGACCCAGCAATCTCTCTTTTGGGAATCTACCCAAAGGAGACCTCAATGAAGGTACAAAGGGACACCTGTGCTTAGATGTTTATTGTAGCACTATTTATAATTGCAAGGATATGGAAGCAACCCAAATGCCCCCAAACAGATGAATGGCTATAAAAGATGTGGTAATTATACACAGGGGAATATTACTCAACAATTAAAAATGACAAATTTGATGAATTCATGATAACATAGATGTACCTAGAAGAAATCATATTAGCAGAAACAAGTCAGAAAGAAAAAAACAGAAATCAAAGGTTTCACTAATATATGGGACATAGGAAAAACAAACAAAAGATCAGGATGAAAAGTCAAAACAAGCTAACAACCAAACTAAAGTATACAACTCAAGGGTGGGATGAATGGGAGCAGTCAGGGAGGGGTAGTGGTAGGTGAGCCCCAGGAAATGCAAACATGTGAAATATATATATATATAATAAATATATATAAATTAATAAAAAAATAACCTCCATCAAAAATAGGTGTTGAAAATTTAACATGTCCCAAGTTGAACTCTTCACCCCCTTCTATAAGCCTGTTTCTTTTACCTCTTTCCTGTCTCAGTGATTGGTAACAATGCTCAGGTTGATAAAGTTTCCAGTTGGTAACTCATCCTTGAGTGTTTTTGATCCTTTTGGTGGATCCTTTTAAATACCTCTCAGGTCCACTTGCTGTCCTTGGCCCTTACCACCTGCCCTTGGCACTGTCAATAGTCTGTCTGTTCTGTGGCCAGGATATTCATCTTATTTTCTTAAGTTAATTAATTTAAAATCGACTTATTTATTTATTTGAAATTCAGAAATTTTAAAAGGCACGTATATAATAGGGGCTCAAAATGTGCATGGTGAAAAGTCTTCCTCCAATTTTTGTTCCTGACACCAAATCTCTCCAAGCCAGTTGCATTCTCATGTTAATGTACCAGTTAATGTTATCAGTTAATGTACATTGAAAAATGCCCATTTTTCAATATAAATGGTAAAAGCTGTAAGTACCCTTTTGCCCCTTACTTTTTTCATATAATACATTTTTATATCATTTCAAACCAAAGTATAAAAAAACACTCATTTTTGTTTTTAGAATGTTACTCTATTGTATGGAAAAACCATATTGGACATTCAATTTATTTTTAATCCACTGCAACTGCAAATAAAGCTGCGCTGAACAACTTTGAATATCTTAGTGTCTGCATATATGACATCACAAGACAAACCTGATTAAGTCATCACCCTAATTAAAACCCTTCTATGTCCTACTGTAGCTCTTGAAAGACTCTGAACTCTATGTTTTTCAAGGTTCCATGTAATTTGACTCTCAGATTCCAATGTCTTTCTTGCTTTTCACTCACTAATACTTTATATTTTAACCACACTGAACTTCTTTTGATTTCTTGACTCCCATGATTTCACTTACCTTTGGGCCTTTGCAAATGCTATTTCCTTTGCTTGGAGTACTTCCCTTTCTATTTCAGCTAGAAATAGTTTAAAAGTTAATTGTGATGAAAAGTTTTTCCTAACTCCATAATCCAGTGTGTATTAATGCCCCTTCTTTACTTGGCCATTATTCACTCTACCAGCCACTACACTTCTCCCCACTTTTCTCTTTTATTTTAATAACTTACTCTTAGTTAGAACATAAATTCCATGAGAACAAGGGCACTATTAATCTTTTTCATTACTATACCCCCAGTTCAGACACAATCCCTGACACATAGTAGGGTTTGATTTTTCTGTTGAATGAATTAATGGGATCTGGAATACTTAAAAATACATTTAATGTCATTGCTGCCATTTACTAATTATGTCACCTTGGGCAAGTCATTTGTCTTTTCCAAATTTCAGTTTGTCTGTTAGTTAAAGTGATGGTCAAATAAGATGGTATAGATGAGAGTACTTTGCAAATATTATGCAAATTGAGTGCTATGCAAATATTAATTATTTATTATTAAAGATTAGAAATTTGTGTCATAATCATATAGTGCCTAAGGAGACCAACTGTAAAATGTCTCCCTTGACATTAACATTAAAAAGAAACAATAGTTCAAAATCCCATAAGCTTTGAAAATCCATTTAAAAACTGATGTTTCTTAGAGAGGCAAAAAAGAGATTTGATTATATTGTTGATAAACGGAACATCATTCTGACTTTATCTACCTCTCTTCTCAAGAACGAAATATAATGGTAACCAGTCCTTAGAAAAACATTGTCCAAAAGGCATATTGCATATGTGATTTAAAATTTTCTAGTAGCCACATTTAAAAATGCAAAAGGGTGCTGGACTTTGTCAAATGCTTTCTCTGCATCCATCTATTGAGATAAAAATCATTTGACAAAGTCCAGCACCCATTCATGAAAAAAGCCCTTGAAAAATTGGGGATCAAAGGAACATACCTCAACATAATAAAAGCCATCTATGACAATCCTACAGCAAACATAATCCTAAATGGGGAAAAACTAAAATCATTCCACTTAAGATCTGGAACCAGGCAAGGATGCCCACTCTCTTCACTATTTTTTAACAGTGTACTGGAAGTTCTAGATAGGGCAATAAGGCAAGAGAAAGATAAAAAAGGGATACAAATAGGAAAAGAGGAACTGAAGCTATCATTACATGCAGATGACATGATTATGTAGAGAACCCCAAAAAATCTACAGAAAAACTTCTCAAAACAGTAAACCAGTTCAGTAAGGTAGCCAGTTATAAAATCAACACACAGAAGACAGAAGTCAGTAACTTTCCTATATGCAAAAAGTCAAGCAGAAGAAGAAATTAAAAAAAAAACAAAAAAACATTTATCATCACACCAAAAAGAAATTAAATGACTGGGAATAAACCTAACAAAACATGTGAAAGAATTACACAAAGAAAACTTTAAAACAGAGATAGAAGAAAACATAAGGAAATGAAAAGATATTCCCTGCTCATTGATTGGGAGAATTAATATCATCAAAATAGCCATGCTACCAAAAGCAATCTTCAGATTCAGTGCAATCCCTATAAAAATCCCAATGACATTCTTTAAAGAGAACAAAAATTATGGAAATTCATATGGAATAACAAAAGACCTTGAATATCCAGAACAAAAATTATGGAAATTCATATGGAATAACAAAAGACCTTGAATATCAAAAAACTCCTGACCAAAAAAAGAGAAAATGGAGGTATTACAATCCCAGACTTCAAATTATACTACAAAGCCATAATAATTAAAACAGGTTGGTACTGGTCCAAAACTGACAGTCCAACCAATGGAACAGAATTGAGTGCCCTGAAATAAAACCACACATATATAGTCAACTAATCTTTGACAAAGGAGTGAAAAACTTACAATGAAACAAGGATACCCTCTTCAATAAATGGTGCTGGGAAAACTGGATCAAGACACACAAAAAAGTGAACCAAGACACCTCCCTAAACCATGTACAAAAATCAACTCAGAATGGATAAAAGACTAGGATGAAAGACCTGAAACCATAAAGTACATATAGGAAAACTTGGGCAAAACTCTTTATGAGTTACAGTTCAGAAATCCATTTCTTGATACATCTATAGCTGGCAAAAACTGAAGGAAAACATAAACAGCTGGGACTACAGCAAACTAAAAAATTTCTGTACAGCAAAAGAGACAAAGGACAAAACAAAAAGAAACCCAACTGAGCAGGAGAAAATTTTTGTCCTCCACAAAAGTGATAAGGAATTGATAACAAAGATTCATAAGGAACTTACACAACTTAACTAAAAGAAAACAAGAAACCCAGTCAGAAAATGGGAAGAGGAACTAAAAAGACACTTCTCCAAAGAGGAAATACAAATGGCCAGCACGCACATGAAAAACTGCTCAACATCACTAGCAATCAGGGGAATGCAAATCAAAACCACAATGAGATACCACCTCACACCAGCAAGAATGGCCCATATCAAAAAAAAACAAAAACAAAAACAAAAACAGACAACAGCAAGTGCTAGCGGGGATGTGGAGTGAAAGGAACACTCTTAAACACTGCTGGTGTGAATGTAAGCTGATCCAGCCACTATGGAAAGCAGTGTGGAGGACGCTCAAACTAATGAAAATGGAACTACCATTTTACCTAGCAATTGCTCTTTGGGAATCTACCCGAAGGAGACCTCAAAGGGACACCTGTGCTTGGATGTTTATTGTAGCACTATTTATAATTGCAAGGACATGGAAGCAACCCAAATACCCCCAAAAAGACGAATAGCTGAAAAAGATGTGATATATATACACAATAGAATATTACTCATCAATTAAAAATGACAATCTACATAAAGGAGTCCCTCAAAGGGAATTTGAGACAACATGGATGTACCTAGAAGAATCCAAATGGTTTCGCTAATATATGGGACATAGGAAAAGTGAACAAAAGGCCAGGAGGAAAAGTCAAAACAAGCTAAAAAACAAATTGAAGTTCACAACTTAGGGAGGTGGGGAACGGGACAGGTGAGTGAGGGAACAATCAGGGAGGGGAGAACCTTGGGGATTACAAAGATGTGAAATAATTATCTATATAATAAAGTATTAAAGAAAAAACTTCATACCCCCTTTCTCTCTGACCAAAATTGGGACCTGCATAGCTGCTGTAACTCCTTGGTGCACAGTATTAAATTGATTTTTCTTTGGCTAGCTCCCCCCCCCCAAAAAAAAAGTAAAAGGGGAAACATAAAATTAGATTTAGCAATTTTTTATTTATCTCAATGTGGCCGAAAATATGATTTAACAACACTTATTGAGATATTTTTCCTTACTGTGTTGTTTTTGAAATCTGTGTGTATTTCACACTTTATAATGAATATCAATCCAAAGTGTATTTCACACTTTATAATGAATATCAATCCAGACTAGTCACATATCAGGCACTTAACAGTTGGATGTTGGTAGTGGCTACTATACTAGACAGACCTAGACTTTCTTTTTCCCCCACCTCACCTCCCTTAAAATTCTAACTTACAAGGGACTTCAGGTGGTTCCCTCTCCCTTTTTCTTACCTTCCCATTTGTTAGGCAAGTTAATGCAGCCTTCTTTTCTTGTCCCTTTTCATTCTTATCCCTTGTTCTGGAGGTTTAAGAAATTCCTTGATTCACAAAACAAGAGACCCAGGGAAGGTTAAAGAGAGAATAAATTTGTGAATACTTATTAAATTAAGCCATATATTTTTCTCTGTCTTGTTAACTATTGAATCTAGTGTGTACAATAGCCAGTCTGATGTTAAAACAATACATTTACTACATTGACATTAGCCAGCTACATGGAATGTCTAAAGGAACTTCCTGAGAGAAAGTATAATCTTAAAATGCTTTTAGTTTCTTTTAGCTGTGGGAGTGGAGAGGAAATTTTCTACTACCCCTTTGAGTTCTTTTCAGGCTGTTAAAGCGTTTAAATTAACATCAAATTCGTAGAAATGAAGAACAAATTTAATTACGTAACCATGCAGAATCTACATGAATATAGACTCTAAAGCCAGTGGGACAAAATGAGAATATCCTGAGCTAAATAATGAGCCTTAGTTAAGGAAACTGGGGCTTCAAGTAGGGTGGAATGGTGCTAATGTGATGAAGACCAGATGTTTTTTCATTAGATGTCTGTCCTGTCATTAGATAGGTTTTTCTGATGAAAAGTTATTTCTCATTTAAAAAAAAAAAAACAAAAACCTAATTCTGGACATTATCCTCAATGTTCATTCTTCTTGTTAGGTAAGGGAATAGCCAAAGTTTCTTGTAAACCAACAGAGTCACCATTGAGATAATAGTTGAAATAATCCCACATGACACAGTGATATGTCTTGCGAAAGCCTCTTGTGGTAGGCATCTTGGAGAGACCTATCTGAAAATTTTGGAGAGGCATAACTTCTGTTATGCCATCATGTTCAGGTCCTGCCTAGATGAGGAATACTGAGCATGAAAAGTCATGAAGAAGTGTTGAGACTATGGTGTTAAGGAGATTTGAAGTATAATTGACATGAAAATATGTGTTTAGTTTGTACTCATTTATTAAGATGGAAGGTCAATAAATCAAGAATTCTCTTCTCCACAATTACTGATATAAATTTTTCTCTTAAACTGATATTTCTCCTAAAACCTCTTTAAGTGAAGAACTTAATTTTTTAAATATAAATATTTTTCTCAGTAGAATGGGGGGGGGGTTAAATATGACATTACCAATATTATCTAAGAAAGATAACAGGTGGAAATATTTGAGGTAACTGAATATTTGTGAAGGTAAATTTGACATTAAAACATTACAGCTGTGATTTTGATCATTTTTGATTGAAGTAAATAGTAATCTACTACTATTCCTATCTTAGCATATAAAGAGTACTAAATATAATATATACTTTTCTTAGGTTATTTGTTGAAACAAATTGCATTATTCAAGGGAGTGGAATAATTGTCTATTTTTAACTGTTTTGCAAAAAAGTGTCTGTTTTGCAGAGAGCTATGCTAATTTATATATGACAGCTTGGATTTTTGACCTGCAGAGCATCCCCAGCCCGTTTCTAATTATTGTGGTTTTAGTTATCACAAACCTCTTGGGTCAGTGTTATCCCCCCTAGACAAAAGAATTAACTCAAAACCTATCAGGCTCAAAAGAGTTAACTGTGTAACTGAAATTCTTTTTCTTACTCCTTTCTTTTCATTTTCTAGAATTTTGGTTTTGACCCAGACAGGCCTTGCTTTTGCCAGTCAATGCAAATACTTCTCTCTTCTTTCTTTGTTTCACTTGTCTGCCTTTTCCTTTCTCTGGAAAGTATCCTTTGTCCCCACAAGGCAATATATTTATTGACTGACTTTATTTGCTATTCTACATCTGTGCTCAAATAATTTAAAAGAAACATAACACTTACCTTTTCAGAGTTTATGTTCTAAAATTTGGCTATTTTATTTCCCAGAGAGATTGGAACAATTATCAGGTCGTTAGGATGCTGTCCTAGTGAAAGAGAGCTACATGATCTGATTGCAGAGGTAAGTGAAGCTAAGAAAGTTTCATTCAGCAGACTCTGTGTGACTCCAGTTCCTTATAATGAGAAGAATCCTTTCCTGAAATTAAAAATGCTCTAAACTACCACTTAATGAAAACATTAGGATGGATATGTGAATTAGCCTACCAATAGGACCTAGACGAATAAATATAATCTCTTGAAGAAATGACTATGCCCAAATGATGCAATGGATTAAGTCTTCACTTTAGAATTTATCCTCTTTAAAATCTGTTGACCAAAGAAGAGTATGCACAGGAAGTTGACCAGATGCAGAGAGAATATTGGCAGATGGAAGGAACTTAGTGAAATTTGTCCGTTTAAGGGAGATAGACACAGAAATAGAGACTGTAAGGAATTTGTATTTGTTGGGAAAATAAAACTAACTTTCAGAACATGTAGTAAATACAAAATAATATGAATTAATGTAACATTTATCTAACATTTAAAAATAATTATTTGTCATCAATAAAATATTATTAATATTATAATATCATAATATTATTCTACTGTCATAGGGTAGTAAGTCCCTGTAGAGAACTAGTATTAGTCCTTGTTTGGTTTCCCAGAAATGTGTCTCGTCTAATTGCCAATGCAGTTTTTAGTTTAACCATCAGAAGCCTGATAGGAAAAAAACTACCAGACCATCAGCAGGAAAAGAATCTTTTCACAGTTGCTATCTAGATATATGTTTTTTGGTGAAGTCCCGTTATCAACAAAGAGGAGAAAGGGAAAAGGCAAGGAAGTAGGATTTTGTCTGTTTCTGTATTCCTAGCAACACTAATTTGATGTTACACTGAAGAGAGGGAATTGTGACTGGGCAAGTCACCATACCTCTGTGACTATCAGATTCTCCGTAAGAATTTCTACTGGAAAATTTACTTTATTTAAGATAAATAATGTATAGGAAGGTTTAATTTGAATCTTAAAGCACTATATAAAATTCAGAAATGGAGCATTTGTGAGCTACCACCTTACATCAGAAAGAATGGTCCACATCAAAAAAACGGGCAACAACAAGTGCTGGCATGTATGTGGAGAGAAAGGAACACTCTTACACTGCAGATGGGAATGTAAACTGGTCCAGTCACTATGGAAAGCAGTGTGGAGGACCCTCAAACTAATGAAAATGGAACTACCATTTTACTCAGCAATCGCTCTTTTGGGAATCTACCCAAAGGAGACCTCAATGTGGGTGCAAAGGGACACCTGTACTCAGATGTTTATTGCAGCACCATTTATAATTGCAAGGACATGGAAACAACCCAAATGTCCCAAAACAGATGAATGGCTGAAACAGATGTGGTATATATATACAATGGACTATTGCTCCTCAACTAAAAATGACAAATTTGATGAATTTGAGACAACATGGATGGACCTAGAAGAAATCATAAGCAGAAACAAGTCAAAAAGAGACAGAAGCCAAATGGTTTCACTAATATATGGAGCATAGAAAAAACAAACAAAAGTTTTAGGATGAAAAGTCAAATAAGCTAACAGCCAAACTAAAGTATAAACTAAAGTATAAACTTGGGGGTTGGGGGTGGGGTCAGGACTAATGGGAGCAGTCAGGGAAGGGAGGTGGTGGGTGACACCTGGGGAATACAATGATGTGAAATATATATATATATATAAATTATTTACATAAAAAATTTAAAAAAAGAAATTGAGCATTTGAAGGATGCTGTATTGTCCACATGCTAGCATCTCTTTGAAAAAAAAAAAAGGTAGTTATTTTCATTAATATTTGAAGCTATTCTATAAAGCAAAGAATCTTTACATTATTATTCCATTTTGGGATCTAATAAAGCTTTTTTCCTAAGAGAGTGTGTGGAGGGTGGGGTGGGGGGAAATATCTTGTTTTTCCTGAATGAGTCCTCCCCTTTAAATCAAATTAAAAACAGGTATTGATTCATGACCTTTAAGTATTTATCTACAAAGCTAGAACTTGTGTCAGGAAAAGAAAAGATGGCACTGTAGAAAAGCTGGAAACTGGAAGATGAACTTAAGAGTGAAATCATAATTACATATAATTTAACAGAGTAAGTGAAACAGAAATGAAAAATGCCACTGACTGTCTGAAAGGGTGAAGCTTAGGAGCTTCATCCCTTTAGGATTTATCCCTTGTGGCATATATATTTAATCCGTAGCAGGGGTCTGCAAACCACAATCCCTGGGCCAATCCAACCTGTCTTCTGTTTTTGCAAATAAAGTTTAATTAGAGCACAGAATCATTTATTAATATATAGGTAGTTTTGTCAGAGACCATATGGCTTGCAAGCTTGAAATATTTACTGCCTCTCTATAGAAAAAGTATGCCAACGCTTGATCTATTGGTTTCTCTGATAAAGTTGAAAAAATACTACCTCTAGTGTCATGAATTCTCAGTTCAGACTCCACATCTACCAGTTATAACTGTGTGACCTTTGTAGAACCATAAACTCTTTGAAAGTATGGTTTCAAATCTGCAAAGGAGTAATGATATAAAAATGTTTATGAGGATTAAATGTAGTAAGGAAAAGCTGTTACTTGGTGGGTACTCATATATGGCTTTGCTTCTTAGGTAGATGACTATCAAAATTTTTCCACAGATTTGGGTAGTAAAGCACAGTAACATTTTATTTTGTCTTTACTCTATGCCTAGGTGCACTGACATGACCTTAGAAAATTGTAGATATTTAAAATAGTTATGGACCAATAGGGATCACTGAATTATTCAAGCTCTGTAAATGTTTTTCTGTGCTTACACACAATACAACCAATGCAAATTAGATGTAGCAAATGCTTAAGAAGCTTTGAATATGACTATTCTTTTTGACATTTCCTAGATAACTGAGGGAACAAAAGCACAGATATTTGTAGGTATCAAATACATTTAAAAAATCAAATCTCCTATAAACATCTGGGGGTAAATGTCATATTGCTGGATACCATTTAATAATTTCAGAAATGAAACTAACTCTGATTCTGTTAACAGGTCTTGTTTATGAAAAACTGCAAATATTGTATAACAGATAGAAAGACAGATAAGATGTTTGTGATTTGGAAAAACTCAATATTGTTAATATGGCAGTTCTCAGATTGATTTATAGATTCAATGCATTCTTAGCTGAAATCATAGCATATTTTTCAAGAAATTTGCTTGCTGATTCTAAAATTTTAATGGGAAAAACAAAGGACTTAAAACAACCAATATAATTGTGAAAAGGAAGGACAAGATTGGACTTACACTATCTGATTGCAAGAGTTACTGTGAAGCAACAGTAATTGGGATAATATGAAACTGGTGTAGTGATACAAATAAAGATGAATAGAACAGAGAATTCCAAAATAGATGTATATTTACAACTTTGACAAAGGTACTAAAGTAAAGTTATGAAGGAAGAACAATTATTTCAATAAACAGTGCTGGTGCAAATGAATATCTGAATAGAAATAAAGTAAATTTTAACATCCTCTTACTTTACATACAAAAACTAATTTGAAATGGATTGTAGACCTGAAGAGCCAGATCTATAAAATTTCTTAGAGAGGACTTTGTAGCTTTGGGTAAGTCAAAGATTTCTTAGGGCACAACATGCATAAAGCATAATAGAATGGTGCTTAATGTCATCAATATTTTAAAATTTTGCCCATCAAACAGCAATTTAAAAACAAATGCAAGTCATATTGAAGAAAATATTTGCAAATAATTTATATGA
The DNA here is from genome assembly GCA_004024945.1 of Uropsilus gracilis. NCBI lineage: Eukaryota > Metazoa > Chordata > Mammalia > Eulipotyphla > Talpidae > Uropsilus > Uropsilus gracilis. Next base: position 26,880 of record PVHY01006268.1, read on the forward strand.
AATTTATTCAGATTTGTGAACATCTGTTTCAACTAAAGATAGGATCAATCCAATTTTAAAATAATCAAGTGTTTGACTAGACATTTTTTAGAAGCACAAAATCGGTGATGTACATCTTTGGTCATTGGGGCTACTTCGATGCATGGTCTCTCTCCTCTTCCATTAGCGCCAAAATTTCTTTAGTTAAATTCTAGTGTTTAACCCAGTACTTAGTCTCTCTGCTAGGAGAGGAAATGGGGGTGGTTTCTGGGAACACCTAATGCATTGTCAGGGTGCATCCTTCATGGCACAGCAAGTGTGCTATCTTTTCTGAGATAAGGGTGAGAGCAAACCCAGTATGTCCAAAGCATATACCCAGCCAGCACCCTATGGGGCTTCTATCTGGGTGACTCCATGTCATGTCTCAGGTTGCCAGGGTTTTGCAACCATGACATTGACCTTAAGTACCTGTCTTGACTAAGCATTTTAACCTCTCTTATGTCCTTGGTTCTGTCATATCCTCTACTGGAGAGAAGTCAGACTACAGCCCACACAGCCTGTTTTGTATAGCCTATGCACTGAGAATGGTTTTTATATTTCCAAAGGTTATAAAAATAAGAAAGTATATACTATGAAGGTCTTACATACCCTGCAGAGTCTAAAATACTAACTATTTTGCCCTTTTGGAGCGTCCCACCCCCTGCTTTGTATGTTGCCTGCCTCTACTCTTTCATCCTAGGTGATGAGTGTAGAGAGATCTACACTCTCAGTAAGGATCTCTGACTTTCATATCTGGTCTTTAAAAACTTAACAATAGACCTCAGTTTCTCATTATTCTTCTGTGTAGTACCAATATACTTTCTAGCAGCTCTGCTTCTTTGTAGGCATTTTTCCTCCATATCTTTCAAATGCTTGAATTGTGATACCTACGGTGGCAATCCTCTTCACTGGAACTTTCTCAGTGTTTACTCTATTGAAATCTTTATTTGTAGAATACCAGACTGTTTGATTCCCAAATACCCACTCAGGACAGCATCTTTTTTTTTTTTTTAATCATTCTGTCTCAGAATCCCATCTTACTGCCTTTTTTTCAGATCACTCTTGGCACTTAGTGATACCTTGGGTACTCTGATTATATTCACCAAGCATAGCTATTCCAGACATTTATTGGCGAAACAACTGTGAGTGAAAAATCAGAGCCAGGGGAAATTGGGAGAGCTATCAGAATACAATGGCAGTCTGACCCCTGTGATGAAGAGAGGGAAGGAAGAAAGGAAGGTTGACTAAGAAAAGCTTTAGACTGAAGCTGTTCCAGAAAACAAGGCCAACGGAGAATTCTCAATCCAAATTTATCCAACAGAGTCCTCCATCTTGAAGGATTGGGACTCATTTTGGTATATCTACCATGAACAGCTGTTGACTGGGAGTAGCTGTGAACTGTGTGTTTCTCAAATAGCAACATTATTGTATTAGGTTCCTAAAGTTGAAGATCTAAGAGGCACATTTTCATAATTGTGTGGTTGTAATCTGGGAGATATATACTGTGAACCAGGTGTTGAGTGTCCAGTAGAATATCAGAGGGTTGGCAGCTCCATATTTTCTACCTCTAAGTGTACTGTGACCCATCCCTAGCTTTCAGAGTTAGATCAAAGCAGAAAACTGCTTAAAAATGAAATGACTTCTTCATAGATCCAAGCAGTGGGTCAGGGAAGAGTGAACAGAAATTTTGCCAGCAAGATAGCTCAGTGATAGATCAAAACAGTTCCAGTATATCCTGAAATTTTGTTCTTAGGTTAAAAAAAAAAATGATATCTTCATGTAGCCCTCAACATAGCTCTCTTTTTAGCTGGACAACTCTGATAAAGAGCTGCTGACATACACACTTGGTGCACAACCATTATTCTATGTTCCCTGATGTTCCTGAGGATCCATTTTCCCTCTTCTGGACTCAATTTCTTTGTATCCTGTTTTCCTCTTTCTAGTTTATCTTTTCCTCAGTAGTAGAGAAATCTATGTTAAAAATATTCAGTTTTTCTTTTAAATCACACATTAGTAAATAATATATTATTTTGCATGGTTATAATTTTGTAATTATGGTATTGTAATATGTATACCTATCTATGTAACTTGTTTTCTTCCCACAAAATTTTTTAAATTATTGAAAAAAATATTCAGAGTTTTTTTTGTTTGTTTGTTTTGAGACTAGATCTTGCATTTTGCCCATGGAACCCGCAGGCTCACGTTGCCTGGGGTACCACAGACTCAAGCAATCCCCAGCCTCAGCTTCCCAGGTAGCTGGGATTACAGCTGCACACACCACCATGCCGAGCTATTTTTTTGGGATTAGTTCTCACTATATTGCCCCTGGCAGGACTTGAACCATGATCCCTGGCCCTAACCACTTCATAGGCTGAAGCTTACAGGCATGTGCCACGTGCCTGGCTTCACAGAGTTTTGAAAGCATTTTTGCTTGTTTTCGTGCTTCTAGTAATGCCATTGAAAAAGTGCAATTTCATTCTTATTTTTAACCCTATTGTGTGTATATTCCCCCTTTACCTTTCTGGGCAATTTTCTTTTATAGTTGAAATTTCAAAATTATTTACTGTGGTGTATACTCATTCTCATCAAATGTGATAGGAACATGGTAGACTTCTCAAACTTACAACTTGAGTTGTTGGGTTCCAGGTAATTTTCTTGCAGTTTCCTTATTAATAATTTCTAGCTGTACCACCTCCTTTTTCTTCTCATTTAACATTCTTGTTCTTCATTTATGTGTCTCTAAACTAGTTTCTTTCTTTCTTTTTTTTTTTTTTTGAGACTAAGTCTCGCTATTTTTGCCCGTGGAACCGCAGGCTCTCCTTGCCCGGGGTACCACAGACTCAAGTAATCCCCAGCCTCAGCTTCCCAGTAGTTGGGATTACAGGCACATGCCACCACGCCCAGCTCTTTTTTTGGAACTAGGTCTCGCTGCGGGACCCAGGCGGGACTTGAACCGCGATCCCTGGCCCCGGCTGCTTCATAGGCTGAAGCTTACAGGCTCGAACCACAGTGCCCGGCCCCCTAAACTAGTTTCTAATTTTTTTATTTTTCACTATTTCTAGGGTTTTTTTTTCCTACTCTCTGGAATATCTTGATTTTCCAATATATTTGAGTTTCTCATTTCTGTTGCATCTTTTAATTTCCAGAAGCTTGCTGGATCTTTGCTTCTTCCTAGCCTCCTATTCTTGTTTTATATTTTTGAAGATATTGGTGTTAGTTTATTTGAAGTTTCTTCATATAATCTGTTTTCTCCAAGTTGATATTTGTGTTTCTTTTGATTTTTTTTTTTTGTTAGTTGTTTTCCTCATTTGTCAAGTATACCTTGACTGTCAATACATGACAAACACATTATGAAGCTTGTCAATTTAAACTTCATTGGAGGGCAACTTAGTAGTCACCAATATCAAAATCTTTGAGAACTTTCTTTTGTGTTGGTTTAGCATCTCAGGAAAGAGCCTTCTCTCACACCATGTACAAAAATTAATTCAAAATGGATAACAGACTTAGATAGCAGACCTGAAACCATAACATACATAGAGGAATACTTGGGCAAAACCCTCCATGAAGTACAATTCAGAAATCCCTTTCTGGAATCATCTGCAGAAGGCAAAAAATTGAAGGAAAACTTAAACAGATGAGACTACATCAACTAAAAAGCTTCTGTACAGCAAAAGAGACAACAGAAAAAAAACTAAAAGAAGCCCAACCGAATGGGAAAAAATTTTTTACCCTCCACAAGAGTGATAAGGGTTTAATAATGCAAGGAACTCATACAACTAAACAAAAACAAAACAAGAAGCCCAATCAAAAAATGGGGAGAAGAACTAAAAAGATACTTCTCCAAAGAGAAAATACAAATAGCCAACAGGCACATGAAAAATTGCTCAATGTCACTAGCAATCAGAGAAATGCAAATCAAAACCACAATGAGATACCACCTGACACCAGTAAGAATGGGCCACATCAAAAAAAACAAGCAACAGCAAGTGCTGGCGTGGATGTGGAAAGGAACACTCTTACACTGCTGGTGGGAATGTAAACTCGTCCAGCCACTATGGAAAGCAGTATGGAGGACCCTCAAACTAATGAAAAAGGAATTACCATTTGACCCAGCAGTCGCACTTCTGGGAAGTCAAAGGAGACCTCAATGTGGGTACAAAAGGACAGCTGTGCTTGGATGTTTATTGCAGCACTATTTATAATTGCAAGGACATGGAAACAACCCAGATGCCCCAGAACAGATGAGTAGATGAAAAAGATGTGGTATATACACACAATGGAGTATTACTCATCAATTAAAAATGACAAATTTGATGAATTTATGGACACCTGGATGTACCTAGAAGAAATCATTCTAGCAGAAATGAGCCAGATAGAAAGGGACAGAAACCAAATGGTTTCACTACTATATGGTCAACCAAGTGAAACTACACAAGGGGAGAGTGGGGACCAGCTGGAATGGGCAGGGAGGGGAGGTGATGGGTGACCCCCAGGGACTGAAATGATGTGAAATATATATACATATAAATAATTTTAAAAATAAATAAAATAAATTGTAAAAAAAAATAAATTGAACTAAGCTAGAAGAATTAAAAAAAAAAAAAGAATCTACCTAGAAGACAAAGTCATCTGACTGCTAATTCAGATAATTTCTATTTTCTTCCTCCAGAATATAAATCTCTAGACTCCTGCTGGCATGGAGAGAGACAATTACCTTGTGGGAAAACTGGGAGGTGGGTTGGGGCTTTACTTTTCAAGCAGAGTTTACCCTTTTACTCCTAATTTTAGTTTCTGTTGTCTTTATCCCAAGTTCAGAAATAACTGTACATTCTTGAGAATTCTCTATAATTGTTTAAAAAAGGTCTTTATTAAAATTTTAATGACATTTGGGATGTAGTAAATTTAGATGCATGTGTACAATTTGTCTTCCCCTCCGGTAGTAAAATTGAAGCATAAACATTATGTAAGTTTCAATTGTGTATCATTAAAAAAATCAACAGAATTTACTTTCTTTACCAGAAATTCCTTTGATATTTAATTAAGCATTCAGCAAAGAATAGCAGCAATAATCCAGAGAAGAGTAATCTAAATATCATTTCTCAAAATCTTTTGATTTTGTTTTGTTTTTCTCTCACATTTTTAAAGGGCAGGTTTATTAGGTCACAGGCAGGCAGGAGAGCTTAATAATATATTGAAAGAGAACATTACTTCTTATTAGACCCAGAACATTGGAGGAGTATCAGTGTCAGATAAAGGTGTGTATTTGATACAAAAGAATTAAAAGACATTCAGTCAATCTAAATAAGAAAAAAAAATTAAGAAGCATATGCAAACCCAATGTATATAGAGAACAGAAAGTAAAGGAACGAAAAGCCATGATAAATGCAATTGGATTCAACTCTTAAGTTTAAAAATATAGATTGTAAAATTGAGGTTTGTAAAGTTCCATTGTACCAGAAAACCCTGCCTTCGAATTATAAATTGATTGCTTCTCCCCACTCACTATCATCATCTTAACCTAAGCCCTTGTCATTTTTCCTTAAATGCCATTGTGATCTCTGACTTGCTCTCTGTGTTCCCATCTTGGTTCCCTGCCATCTACTCTTCACACTGTGGTCAAGGGGAATCCTTTTGAACTGGTGTCGGGCATTCCAATCCTCTACTAGAACCCGTCTTCTGAAGTTCCAGACTGGCTTAGGAAAAAAAAAAAGTACTTTTGCAGATGAGAGAGGTCCTAGATGTTTAACTCTGACTCTACCCACCCTTGTCCTTGCTCCCATGCTGCTTTCCTTGCTTTTTAATAGATGGTGTTGATTGTACTATTGCCAAAGCCCCTGTTCTTATTCTTACCTCTATTCTAGTATGCCCTTCCTCTAAGTATCCATAGTATATAGAGAACTTTCAAGTTAAATCTAAGTCAGAGTGAATCTAAATATGGCAAGAAAGGATCGTAAAGAGTATGTTGGCACCCTGTCCTGCCAATTTTCCTCTGTCCTTGTGAATTTACACACTTGAAAATTTGACTCTGGCTAAGATCTCTGATCTCAGTCTTACTTGACAATCAACCCTTGTGTTACTACTTCAGTGGTGTTCAGCACATCTAAAATTATCCTGCTTATCTATTTATATGTCTATCTTTCACCCCCAGAATACAAACTCCTTGAAGGCAGGATGTTTATCTGTTTTCTATATCATTGCATCCTTGTTGCTAAAATAAAGTCTGATGTATGCTTTTCAAGAACATGCTCTGCTCTTTCCTGTGAGCCTGAGCTCCAACTTTATGGCAAGTAAAATAATTAAAAACTATTGTGAGTTGGTGATTATTCATTCAACAAGTAATGATTACACATTTTTTTTTATTTGGGTCATTCTTACTGGTATAAGATGCAGTTTTGTGTCTCAGTGTCTCAGTGCAGTTTTGATTTGCATTTCCCTGATTATTAGTGACGTTGAACATGTTTTCATATGTCTGTTGGCCATTCGTATTTCTTCTTTGGAGAAGTGTCTTTTTAGATCTTTTAGACTGGGCTTTTTTTTTTTTTAAGTTGTATGAGTTCTTTGTATCTTTGTTACCAAGCCCTTATCACTTGTGTGGAGGGCAAAATTTTTCTACCATTGGGTTGGGTTTCTTTTTGTTTTGGTTATTGTTTCTTTTGCTGTACAAAAGCTTTTTAGTTTGATGTAGTCCCATCTGTTTATGTCTTCCTTCTTATTTTGCCTTGAAAGCATTTTCTGAATGTTCTTAAAAAGTTTTGCCCAAGTTTTCCTCTATGTATTTTATGATTTCAGGTCTTACATCTAAGTCTTTTATCTATTTTGAGTTGGTTTTGTACAAGGTGTGAGGGAGTTGTCCTGGTTCATGTATTTGCATGTCTTGGTCCAGTTTTCCCAGCACCACTTATTGAAAAGGCTAACCTTGTTCCAGTGTATGCTTTTTGCCTCTTTGTCAAAAATTAGTTGACCATTCGCACCAACATGATTAGAGTTAGAAGGAATCATGTTAGCGGAAATAAGCCAGAAAGAGAGAGAAATACGGGATGATCTCACTTATATGAGGGCTACAGGGAAGACAAACAAGCGGACAAGAAAAATATAAAACTGCATTGAGGTACAGAGCAGGAGAGGGGGAGGGAGTAAGAATAGGGGAAGGGAAGGACACAAGAGATAAAGATGGTTCATGGGTGATGAGGTGGTGGGAAAGCCTGGGGTAGACAATGATGTGTGTGTGTGTGTATGCAATCAAGGAAAAAAATAGAATTAAATTAAAAAATAAAATGCAATTATCTTAAAATTTTTAATTAAATAAAGAATAAATAAATTATACATAATTACAAAAAACAGAAAAAATTTAAATAGAAATATTCTTTCCAATAATCCATCACCTTTCAATAATTCCTTAGCATTATATAGTCATTGTTACTATTTTAGCATACATTCTTCCATATTATTTTCATGTACCTGTTTTTAGCCTCACTCTAATCTTTATCACAATTCAGTATGTACAATTCTGAACCTTACTTTTTTCCCCTCTTAATTATATCAGGGCCATTTTCCATGTTATTTCAAGGTTTTTTTAATTAAAAGAAATACATACTATTTAGCTAAAATTGGACAAGAAGAAATAGAGAAATCATACCTCATCTGTCACATACAACCAAAAGCGTTTAGCTTTTTTTAATCAATGTTTGATGAAAACAGTTATTACTTGGTGTTAGTTAATCTGCAAAAACTAACGTTTTAGGGAGGAAATCTTATATACTCTAACTGAGATGAACCTTGAGGATATTATGCTATGTTACATATACCACTCACACACACAAAAATTTCATGATTCCATTTATATGAGGTGTCTAAAGTAATCAAACTCTGTTGTTGAAGATGTATGCCATAAGTTTGAATGAAATTGCTTTTATCAAATGCAAAAATAGGTAAAATATGAAAATAAAGATTAATATTTTAAAATTAACATGTTGTTACCATGTGTCACTTTAAATATACCTGTGAACCTAATAAAGTTAATATGCTCAGCTTGACTAAAGTTCTTTTAGGGAATTTTCTTATTAGGAAGAAAGAATTTTTAAAATATATCACTATATTCAATTATTCACTCAATTGTCTGCAGCTATTTTACTTAAATCAAATCTTAACTCAAAGCATTCCCTCCAATTCTAATGCAACATAATTTTTAAAATAATTGCTTTTGTTATGAATGAATCACTTAAGACAATCTCTACTGCATGTACAACCTGTGTCAAATAAGAGAACACTTGCTTCAGGGGTAGATCCAGGTGGAGAGAAATGAAACTGAAAGGCATGAAACAATTATTATGGCTAGAGTTGCTTGACATGGGCCCTTCAATAAAATGGAGAAGTTACAGACTTGACAGTTACTGATTCCTCCATAACTTCAAATTGTAGAAACTCACAGCTGGAAGGACCTTACTGATTATCTGGTTTGTCCGCCTGTTCACACCTTGAAATCTGTCATGTCCTGCTGAGACATGATTCAATCTATTTTGATCCTTCTAGTAATACACTAAGACTTATACTCAACCACAAATTCTTGTTTTTGTACACTCCCTTGTGGAATGTTTGGAGCAAATAGTGTTTTTAATGGAGGCAGCTCTAAAAATCTTTCATCTCTAAAGATAAATTTTTGATAAATGCCAATAACTTTTTATTATTTTAGTCTCTCCAAGGTAAAGGCATATTTCTTAAATGATATTTATGTTTGGGTTTTGAAACATGATTAATGTGGATAGTCTAACCTGAAATAGCTCATGGATTTTATATGTTATACTAAAAATAGTTTTACAAAAATCACATGTATATAGTATTTGGTAATCTGGTACTGATTGAAATATAGGAGCTTTATAAACCAGCTGAACTACTGATATTATCTTGCTTTTGTGAGGAATGAAATAGTTTAATTTATTGATCGATTGTTATCTCATTGGGAAGAAATGAATTATCACCATGTGTTTTATTATTTCTATTCACTAAGTTCAGCATTAAAACAATGCCATAATGAAAAAAGAGAGGACCTGATGATTTCACCATGGGAATGGGAGTCGAGAACTCTGGGCTGGGATCCTATCAAAGCACTTGACTGACTTTGAGGACTGACACAATCACTTTACTTCCCAATGCTGGAATTTCTCAGATGCAGAATAGATTCAGGAAATTAACCTCTATCAAAGTAGGATAAGAAGTAATACTTACTTCATACTTTGAGACTTAGATAAACATTGCTATTTTTTAAGTTCTATAGTATTTGCTTTAGTTTATTGAGTCTTCTCCATTTGAGGAAAGAGAACACAAAGAGACTTGAGTGTCTGATGACACTGGTGTCCTCGAGGAAGTAGGATCCGTTTGTAGGACAGCAAAGCCATCATCAGGTCCCTGGCTTTACTGTTTTTTTTTTTTTTGGTTTTTTTTTTGGAGAAGGAGAAACCCACTGTGATAGAGCCATGGTCTTCCAGTGAACTTCTGTAGGCATGTAACTATGATGAATTTGCTATAAATGGTACTTGAAGCTGGGGGATCTCCCTGCAAAGAGTTTTTATTACAGTTACAAACACTGCTTTTCGGTTAATTACCTACTTTTCAGATATCATCCCTCTTATATGAAACAAACTAGATTATCACTCTGCCTCATTCATATTTGTGATATTATGATATGTTTGTTTTGTTTTTTGTCTTCTGAAGAGGAAGGATGCATTTGGTGGTTGGTTGTTACTCTCATTTTCCAAAGTTGCTGATAGGAAACCAGAGGAGAAGGAGACATTATCTCTAACCCACATACCCTGACCTTTAGGTAGGCATGCAGCATGAGGGACAGCACGTTAGATATGCCTGGCAACTTTGCACCTTTTTGTCACACAAGTCTTGTGCAGCACTTTATAGACAATAAGCAGGACCAGAACGTCTTGTCAGAAGTCAGGTAGGTATGGTAGGTCACGGAGGGTGTGCCTGAAATTTTGGCACTGGCCACCTATTCTTTTAGGAGATGTCCTTGCCTGTTATGGAACTAGAAGTCTTTATGTCATGGATAGAAATAATAGTCCCCATGATTCACAAAACACTTTTGTGTCATAGCTCATGTAATTTCCACTGTTACCATCACTTAAGGCAAATATTACTACTGTCCTCTTGTATTACAAAGAGGATGCTGAAGCTAGAGGATAAATTTTCATTTTTTTTCTTTGGTGTTTTTGTTATTGTTGAGAGGAATGAATTTTAATCAAAATATTTTATTTATTTTTCCCTTCCATCAAACCACCTGTGCCCATACCTCACCTACCTCCTCCTCCAAATCTCCCATCTCAAATCAAAGTTTTTTACTTTAAGACAATGTCTACAGAAAATTGAAAATATATTTCAAACATGCTATTCTCTAATTTTCAAAAAGTGAAATACTGAAGAGTAATCAAGAGCATCTACAATGCTAAAAAAATTCATTTCTAAGGCCGGGCATGGTGGCGCATGTCTGTAAGCGGCAACATAGGAAGCTGCTGCGGGGACCAGGGACCGCAGCTCAAGCCCTGCTTGGGGCGTGGGGGTGGGCAATGTAGCGAGACCTAGTTCCAAAAAAAAAAGCTGTGCGTGGTGGCGCGTGCCTATAATCCCAGCTACCTGGGAAGCTGAGGCTGGGGATTACTTGAGTCCGTGATACCCTGGGCAACGTGAGCCTGTGGTTCCATGGGCAAAAATGGTGAACCCTAGTCTCAAAAAACAACAACAAAAAAACCAACGTATTTCTTTAGAGCAATGATAGTTTTTTAATTTTAACTTATAGACAAATATAAGCAAACTCTCTGTGACTCCTTTTATATCATTATGCAATAGAAATTTCATACAAATCATTTACTTTTCATTATTCTCTTTTATATCTGAAGCAGATTATTGCAGGATAGAATAACTTTGGAAGTTTTTATATGTAAATATTTTCAAATCAAAATATTTTAACTGTTCTTTGAACAACACAGCAGATTTTCCCATGTACTTTTTGTAATACTTTTATGTATTTTTTTCTATGAGAAAAGCAAAATCTATTTTTAAAAACCCTAAAGCAAACAGTAAAAGTCAGTGGATTTTCCCAGTATGCATTTGTTGTAAGGAAATGGCAGTGAATTGCTAGTCTTTTGAGCATGTCTGGTCAAATTTTGGAAATCTTTCTGGAATTCATTTAATTATAAATTGGCAAGATGAGAAAATAGATTTAACATTTTCTCTATTACCTCTATAAAATCATTTCTTAATTTTGGATATCTGCTTTGCTAATCTCCACTATCTGCTTCATGAGAGTAATGCAAGGCTCTTGGATTAAAATATGCCATCATGCTTCCTAGAGGTTCTGTACAAATTACCACGAACTGGCTTAAACAACCTGAACTTACTGTCTTAACAGTTTTGGAGGCTTAAATTTCAAAGCCAAAAGATGTTGACCCTTTTCCTTAATTTGTAGAGGACTCATTGTATTCATGTGATATTCTCCTTGTGTCTAAATTTCCTGTTTAATGAGGGCCTACTGTAAAGATCCGTTTTCCTGTTAGGGCCTACTGTAAAGATCTCATTTTAATTTATTGCCTCTGTAAGTGTTTTCTCCCTCAAAGAAAGTCATATTTTGAGGTTAGGATGTCAATATATGAATTTTGAGGGGATATAACATAACATTCCCTCTGTGTATCTATATCCACATCTGGGTGTATATACATTCTCTCTATGTGTATACATGCACACACATATGTATGCATAATATATATACACATATATACATGTATATGTATATACATGTATTTGTATATACACATATACACATGTATATGTATATACATGTATAAGTATTTTAAGCCACGGATTTAAATAATCATTGAGCCATCACTGTATTTCCTAAATTTTACCAGACATGTTCAAGAAAGAATTGTTTTGTCCTATCTTACAGATGGCTTCATAGAATGGACCAGCTTGTCCTGCACCAGCAATAATAGAACCACCTTTTTTTCCTTCTTTCCACTCCTGTGTCCAGATTCCCAGAAGTGGTAATCTACTTGACGCTTTCTTTCATGACAGAGGAATATGCCATAATTTAAAAATGACTTTCAGGAAAACTAATGGAACCCAAGTATAGCATGGAATTTAGTGAATAATTGTGTCAATATTGGTTCACAACATAGCAATGTGAGGATTCATATTAGGGGAACCTGGTTACTCTTCCCTTTGCAACTTTTCCTTGAATCTAAAACTATTTTACAATAAAATGTCTATTTAAATATAAAAATACTTCCAAAATAGTGTCTGGTACATGCAGTTCATGAATTTATGTCTAGAGTTATACTATTGGATTTTTCCTGTCATCACATATGCCTCAATTTGTAAAAAAAAAATTAAAAAAAAAAATAAAAAAAGCAGATTAGATGTGGCCTCTAGAGGACACTGTTGGGTCATAAATTCCACAATCTAACCAAGTTGAAGATAGACTTATTCATTTTTCTCCTTACTTTTAACCACAAGGCTTCTGTTTATTATCTTTTTGATTTAAAATTGTCAAAGAAAATGTATGTCTTTTCAGCTGTCCTGGGTAACTGGAGATGAGATTTAACATTTTGTGTGTGATTTTGGCTCTACACAGATCTTATAGGTAAGGATGACAGGCAGCTTTCACCCCAGTGTTCAGAGCCCCAGGGCTCACGGAGTTGTGTGCAAGCTCAGGGAGCATTACAGTGCATACTTTTCGTGCTGCTTGTGAGTTCTTTCAGCAACATTCAGGGTGGGTGCCATAGAGTCATGTTCCTATGGAAAAGCTAAAGGCATTTTGTAGATTGATAAGGATGCTTGTAAACTAAAGAGAGTTTTGATCTGGAGACCGAGACTTTATAGTGGTTTGTCATAATTGGGTGAAAGGAAAGAAAACCATTGTTCAAACTTCTACAGTGATCAAATAGAAGCTCAGCATTTTAATTTTAAAATTATCCCTCCAAAGCTAGTCTCATGAGATTGACATTTTATTTTTAAGAGAATCCTAGGATTGGGAGTTACAGGTTGCTGCTCAGGCACATCTGAGCCATGTGCACTTCATTTACAAAATGCTTGTCTTGGTCCCAGAGGCAACTAGGGACAAGTGTTCATATATTGACAACTCAGAAATCCTGAAACAAATCATGCTGTCATTAGAGAAATGACAGTTTCTGATGACATTGGAGTCCCAAGGCTCCATTCATCATAGGTGAAAATCTAGTATAACTATTAAAAAGGAGCTGTCATTTGTATGATGGGGTGTTCCATTTAGTAGCACCTAATAGGTTTCTTATTTTTTGTTCAAAGAATAAATCTATTAAAAGTTCCTCTGTTGAATTGGAGTCTATGAACCTTTTAATAGAACTTTTGAAAGGGAGTAGAAAATTTACAATGTCTTGTAAACAGCCTGACATGAAAGTCAAGATCAATAGTGTAAAGTCATGTCATCAACGTCTGCATCATTCTATTAGGAGTGCTGGTACCAGCAATTTTCTTTCTCAAGTAGAGTATTCTCTTAACAGAGTCCCATTTACCACTGCAAACAGTATTTTATGAATATTCCAGTGATATGTGCTTTTGTCCTTGAGATAATTATTGGTCTCCTAAACTGGTTCCATGTTCAGAGTTTCTTCAGGAAAAGCATGAATCCTGGGGTTGTCCTTGCCTCCTTTTTTTCCTGCTTCCCCATAGTAAATTCAGCAGCAGACCCTCTTCATTTTATTTCTTGTATATCTCTTAAAACTATCAGCTTCTCTCTCCATGGCCACTACGCCAATTCAAACTCATATTTTCTTTGATTACTGCAGAATCCATCTCACCTACAACCAATGAGATATTCCAAACACATCTATGAGACCTTCTGTGATTTCTCATTGGTTTTAGGGTAAGAACAATGATAAGTCCCTGTTTGGTCTTGTCCCTGTGGCTCTCATCTTGAAGCAATCTCCTCCTTGTTCCCATACTCCAGCATTACAGCCTTCAGTGCATGTAAATTTCCTCCATACTGGAGTCTTTTTCCTACTGTCTTTGTGTAATTTCCTCCTACTCTTCTTTTGTAAGTCATGTTAAGTATGATTTATTGTAAATGCCTCCCTCATCTTTGGGTCTAGAAAAGCTTCCTTTTTTCTATACTCTTCTAGCACCATGCTGCCATACTTCATTGTGTCTACATAAACTTATAATTAGATACTCAGCTTTTTCCCCCTCTTTTGAGTAATATGTTTCCGTCACCGGAATATAAACTCAGTAACTGGAATTATGCATGAGTGCTTGGCACAATACTTGGGAAAGGTAGTTGTTATGATGCACTTGTTGAGTGAATTACTGTATATTTCTTTATTGACTGTTTAGGTAGAGGAAGAAGAACCTACTGGATACATTAGATATGAAAAATTTCTTCCAGTTATGACTCAAGTACTAGTGGAAAAAAGGTAAAAGACTATATGTATTTTCTAAGGCAAAGTGATGACTAGAATTACATTAATTTCAAAATACTTGTTTTTTTCACTTTGTATATTATAATCAACCAATATTTCTCTTAGAGTCTAATTTTATACTACTAAACTGTCTGTTGGTATATGGTTAAAAATGTCAATCATTTACTATTAATCTAATAAGGAAAGTATAATTAGGGCAAATAAGCTACAAAATCATAAATCAGCAATATTCTTATCTTCTATTTTGAATTATCAATGATGAATAAGAATTAACTCTATTTTTCTAGTAAATGAGTAAACTTAGAAAATGAGCAAACTTATTATAGAAATACCTATAAAGATTCCATAATGATGGAAAAACCTAACAGATTACAACAAACATGCAAATGATTTTGAACTATTTACTGTAGGGGTAGAGTACTTTCAACTTTCGTATCTAGAGATCCAAAAAGATTTCAGTGAGGCAGTAGTATTATCATAGTAAGCAGTTTTTTATTACTTTTAAGTGATAATTTATTATATAGTAACTGAGCTATGTATTCTGGCATTTCTTTTATTGTTTAATTAGATACAGACTAATTCCAGAAGATGTCCTTCTTCAAGCTTTTGAGGTAAGTGCCACATTTTATATGTACTTATATTCGTATGAAAAACACATGTAGAATTTCTTCACTAGGCCAAAACTATATCTATTCCTTCCCCAAGGTATTAGATCCAGGTAAACTTGGATTTATTCCTAAGGAAGAACTGATCAAGTTCATGACTGAAGAAGGTAAGAGTGATTTATTACTAAAAACAGTCACTTGTACAAGTGACTAACCCTTTTTTAAACAAGTATGCAAAAGCAATTTTGCATAATTCAGGTTAAAAAACAACTATTTGCTCTTTCTGTTATTTTGGTTTTGAGATGGTTTTCATATTGTGGGGGGAGATAAAGACACAGTATAGATAGGTTAAGGGGAAATAGATTGTTACCTTATAGAATGTTGTAAAGTACAGTTTATAATTCCATTCACTTAGAATATTCCAGAATAAAAAGTATGCCTTCTGGAAAATTATTGATACTAAAGAGCTAAATAAATCACTGTAAATCTATGCCTGTTACTAGGTTGAAGATTTAAACTGGAGTATATAGAAATTCCTTTTATAAAGTTTTTCAGTTGAAGTTATACACTTTTTACATGCTCAATTAAATATAAATCACACAACTTTTTATGCCAATGAAGTCACATATATTTGTTTTGAACTATATACACATGTACATTCTTATACATAATACCTGCACACTGACATATGCCAACATTTATTCTTAGGCATTTTGTCTACTTAGTCCGATGTATAAATTTGTTTCCCCTAAATGTTAGTAGCCTAATGGAGACTTTTGAAGATATTTTGATATTAGCTTTCTCCTCTCCTCCTACACAAGGTAAGAGTTCAATCCCCTTTGTTTAGTTCACTATCTTACAGTCTGAGTCCCAAATGATTCAGTTGCTAATCACTTGAGACAGAATCTAAAATTTTAAACAGAATAAACTGAGAGACATCTAGATGCACAATTGATTTGACCATTTTGAGTTAATCCATGATTAGATGGGAATACAGGGAATGAGAATTAGAATGACAAGACAACCTTAGCTGCTAACCGAGACCTCTTAAATCATTGCTTAAATTATTTTAGGGACTAACTTTGATGGTCACATAATGACTTTCAAGAAATAGTTTCTTAAGCCTAAAGATTAATGTGAGGGAAGTAAATCCTAGATGATATCAGGCAATATGAATTTAGTAAGAGTGGCCAAAACAATTGAGTATCATTAGTACAGTTGTACATACTGTATGTAGATATGTAGGTGACAGGTACAAAATGTAGTAAGAAGCACAATACTAAAATCTGCTCACTTTCTCAAGTGATGATGTAATCCTACCTTGAAAATAAAACTAGCTTATGAAACAATTCAAAACATTAGAGAGTAGGTTAAAAAAGAATTTCAGAAGTTTAAGGTGGACCAGTCTAGTTTGAAAAGCTCAGTTTGGGAAAACTTAAAAAAAAAATAGGATAGGTTTCTTGAGATTGAGGAATTTTTATAGGTGAGTTATTGAGAGGAGTAAAATTGTATGCACGTTAGACCTGCCGGTCATAGTAAGTCTCATCTTCTGAAGTTATAAGTAAACGAGTAGATGAATGAAGAATGGATGAAGAGACTGATAAGAGATGGATAAAATAGAGTGAACAGAACTGCAGGATAGGAATGAGCATGATACTCTGGGGTCCTATGAGAAGATAAGGTTCAGAAGGTCTTGTTGGCAAATAGCAAGAAAAAAGTGTAGGTAGATTTGCTGGGACTGAATTGTTGAGACCTGAGCTCAATGGTTTAGAATTCTTCCTGTAAGCAATGGAGAAGCTTTGTACAGTTTTGAGTAGATGTATCACAGGGTGCAGAGATTTGAGTAGATGAATCACAGGGTGCAGAGAGATTGTGGGAAGGTTAATTTGGTGCTAGAAGGTGTGTTAAAAAAGGTCAGATTATGGAGACCACTAGGATGGCTAATTCAGCACTTTGAAAATACCCTAATAAAGGGTCTGACTTAGCAGTGGCAACAGAACTGAAAAGAGGAGATTGCTAGAATAGTTCCTGATATGTAGCAGAGTGCAGGTGAGGAAGATCAGAGCCAGGTATAGAGTGGCAAAAGGCTTTACCCTGCGTGGGTTTGATTAATCCTGTCACTGACCAAAGTCAGGGAAGTCAGGAACAGACTGGAATAGATACAGAGAGTGTAACTTTCACAATATCCACAGAATATTAACCAGTTTCAGAACATTCTAGAACCATAGTGCCCAGGTTGTCATAGAAGGAGTAGAATAAGTTACATTACATTAAGTTCTTACTAGCTAGAAGTCCACATGTGTCCCGATATTTGTATTGTGTCAGACAGTATTTAGCAATAGGAAAAATCACATTTTTTTAATTGCCAGATATTGCTATCTATGTGCCAGGCAATGCTTTAAGTTCTGTTCAAATGATAGCACATTAATCTGCATAACCTATACTTATGACATTGGTAGCATTATTGTCCCCTCCATTTTATAGCCAGGAAAACTGAGGCATAGAAAGGTTAAGTATCTTGCCTAAGATTCTAAAACTAGTAAGAAAAAGCTATAATTTGAACCCAATTAGTCAGGCTCCTAAACTTGTGCTTTTAACCATTTAACCATTTTTCTAGCATCCTAAAGCCAATACTGCATGACTCTTTCCTTGTGTGAGAAGGCAATATGCCTACCTTCTGTATTTTACTGTGAGAAAGTCTTGGTTCTAAATACCACTGTGGACTTGAGCTCATGAACCCTGAACCTCTTGGCTTACATCCTTCTCACTAAATGGGGCCAACTGCCTTTTGTCTTTGCATGGTGGAGTCCTCAACTGTATATGAAGATAAGATAATGGTTCTTTCCACTCATGAAGTGGTTGGGAGAATAACTCATCAAACATGAAAGAAGCATTTAGTTCAGGGCCTGGTTCAATAAATGCTGGTAGTATCTTCACACCCTCCTTCCATCACCACCCCATTAGTATTCTTTTAAAGACTTGGTGCTCTTGTGAGTTCATTTGACAGTGGATTTAATATTTAACAAAGATTCAAAATTCTTACGATTTAACCACAATTTCTAAAGAAGTTGGCACATTCCCCTGATTTTGATAATACTAACATCATTGTCATCAAATCCCTGTTTTAATAATTTTTGTAATATTAACTAAGCTCCATTAAATTATTAACTAAACTTCCTTAAAAAAGTGTTAGTTGGGGCTTTAACTCAGAAGGTAGGTAATCCTCAGACCTTGGCAATTTATCTGCCTAGCTAAGCCTCTTTTGGGGTAAGATGGATGTTTCTGGATTTTTGTTTAATATCTGAACAAAGCTCTTAGTCTACTGTCTTTTCAACTTTCTTCCTCAATTTGCTTCTCATGTTGATGAAACCAATATTCAAGATGGCCCTCAGTTGTTATCTGAAACCAAATAAAACACACAGATTTCACTCCATCTTTTGGTTTCATTTGATATCAACAATGGGCTAAATGATAACATAGGTGACTGCTTTTTGAAATGGTATCTGCCACTTGGTGCGCTGGCATTCTAAGCTGCTGGTTGGGAATATTCAGATGTATTGGAGTATTGCCTGTGATCTGCTCCTCAGTGTTCACTTCTCACCCACCCATTAATACCCATATTCATAAACATAATGATGAGAGTTCCTGGATTATTCCTCTGTCAGTTTTGATAACTTTATTAAATTAAACTTAAAAAATTGTTTAAGTAATTAAATTTAATCTTTTATTAAAATGTTATTAAATTGTTTAAGTAAACAACCTTATTTGTGATGTTTTTATGTTATTGTGCTGTTTTGGTCAAACTATTTAGTTTCATAGGTTGCTTGAGCTATGAGAATAGCAAGGTAAAATAAAACCAGAATCTGACAGGGGTCCATGTCATGCTCTTTGAACCACCGAACTGTCAGAATATGCTAGCTCTACAGCCTAAGGGAGAGTAACTAGTGAAATGTGGGGTCTGGAGGCTCCATGGCAATTACACTGGCAGTGGGAAGAAAGAATAAAAACACCAAAGGATTGTAAATGATGAATTTCCCATCTTGTCTCTCCCAGGAGAGCCTTTTTCTCAAGAGGAAATGGAAGAAATGCTGTCTGCTGCAATTGCTCCAGAATCCAATTCAATTTATTACAAAGACTATATAACGAAGATGGTGATAGATGAAAATTAAATGCTCTAAAGACATAATTACTAATTGAGAGGATAATTTTAAAATTGCTTGCCCTTGATAATTTCACATTTTCGTCTTACAGTTCCTACCTATGACAATACCTTGTGCCAATTATTTCAAAATAATTTGTTTTGAAAAGATGATTATATAAATTTAAAACATCAATTTTTAAAGTACAACTATCAAGCTTTTTGGAATGACAAATGACTAATTATTTTTAAAACTCTTATTAAAATATTTCAACATTACCTATGGATTATGACTGATTTTTGTATAATAAAACCATGCTGTCCTTAGATTAACTATGCTGACAAAATGAAGAATAACTATGCTGACAAAATGAAGAGTAACTGGAAGGACTGAAGGTTGGCATACAGAGATCTTGGGAGGGAGCAGAATGACCACAAATTAAAATGACTTATAATGTGATGGAAAATTATTTTTTAAACAACAACAAACACTTTAGCAATCTGAATTTGGAAGTAAATATTAATGATTAATTCCTTATGAGTGTCAGTTACAAATTTCATTTGAGATTATAATGAAGTATAAAAATTTAAATTTGCTGATCCAGCATGTCACCATTTATGGAATAACAAAAAAAATTGAGATAATTGAATTCAGGAAAAAGGAAGACCAACTGGAAATTGATAATCTAAGCAAGTGGTGATTTTGTTCTGGTCTTAAGAATTATTTTATATTCAAGTGATCTATCATGGAATATTGTCCTGAATATTAAGTAAGACTAGTAAGAAATTTTATGTTGTGCAGGAGGTACAGCTAGTGAAAGCAGAATACAGTTATCTGTGCACAGGAAATCACAATGAAAAAGATATGGGGCTCACAAGCAAAGGGAAGATACAGAAAAACAAATAGCTTCTATAACCTGTGTATTCTTTTGCACACACACACACACACACACACACACACACACACACATGCACGCACCTCTGTAAATAGAAGGTTGCTTTACTACTACATGTGTATATGTAGTTATAAATATTTTATATTGCTTGTCATTTTTTTATCCAGTCTTGCCCTACAATAGTGGCACCTGCTATCCAAGGGGCTATTTGTCACTATTCATTCTTTGATGAAACATTTACTGAGTATCATTAGATAATGTGCTAGGAAACTAGAATTGC
Source organism: Uropsilus gracilis (assembly GCA_004024945.1). Lineage (NCBI taxonomy): Eukaryota > Metazoa > Chordata > Mammalia > Eulipotyphla > Talpidae > Uropsilus > Uropsilus gracilis. Next base: position 47,270 of record PVHY01006268.1, read on the forward strand.
AAGGTGACTAATTCCCTCCCTAATGAAGGTCAAGTTTAGTGCAAGTCATTCAGCAGTCATAGAGAAGGAGAAGGGCATAAGAAGGGCAGCTAATTCAGTCTGTTGGGAGAGTGCTCTGGGATATGAAACATTCTAGTGAATAGAGGGACTTCCCAGAAAAGGTAACATCTAATTTAGACAAGAGTTATTAACTAAGTGTAGGGTAGGGCACAGTGTATTTAGGGGGAAAGCAAGTACAAAAAAAACCCAGAAACATGGGTTCTGTGTCATGAAACATGGAACTATCTTGAAATTGAAAGTAAGTCAATTGAAAGTATGTTTGTTATGTAGAAAATTTAGGAGACATGATGAGAGATGAAACTGGAGTGGCAGAGAAGAAGTGTATCATTAAGGTAATGGGTTAGGTACAGAGTTAGGATTTTAGTATTATAATTTGAACTTTGCTCTGAAGATCCTAAAGAATGATAACTTGTAAATAGAATGGAACATAGACTTGGAAATTCAGCTCTATAGGGATAACACATGATAGGCTATTTGAGTAGAATGAGATTGATTAGGGAAACTTAAGCATAAGTTTCAGGTTTCTTTTTTTCTTTTCTTTTTGTTGATTACACATACACATACTTATTTTACTTTGTTGTATATCCTGGTGTTCTCCCACCATCTTGTCACCTGGGAACCATCATCTTAATCTCTTGTACCCATCCCTTCCCCAATTTTACCCCCCTTCCCATCTTTTGCTCTTTGCTTCAGGTCTGTTGACAATTAGTTTTAAATTTTACTTGTCCTTTTGTTTATTTTCCCTATATCCCACATATAAATAAGATGACTTTCTTGCCATTCCTGAGTAACAGTATATACAAGGGGACAGTTTTTCTTTGTTATTAAAGTAACAGCAGCAGCAGCAGCAGCAGCAGCAGCAGTAGTAGTAGTAATAATAGCTAACATTCACTGACTCACTATATATCAGGTATGGTTCTAAGTGTTTTACATCTTATAATCTAACAATCAACCAATGATATTTATACTATTGCATTACTCTTATTTTTGAGAGGTGGTAGCAAAGAAGTTACATTTATCAGTTTTTGTTAAGTTACATTGTGGTAACAGGCAACCTTAGATCTCGGTGGCTTACTACATTTATTATAGTAATTTTTTCATTTGTGTTTTATGATGCCAGTTTCCTTTCTTGAAATGTCTTTTTCCTTCTCATCTAATTCATAAGCATGGTGACCATATTCCTGCTTTAACTAGAATTGTTGCCCCCACGTGATTATTAATAATTTTTCCTTTTAAAAGGGACCCAATTTAGATGATGAATATGAAGTTTAAAAATTATGTTTAAAAATTATGGAAAGGAAGGAAAAGATGGTGATGAATCATCATTCATAGTTTAAGAACACTAGCCATGAAAGTGGTAGTGACAAATGGCATTTCTTCCTTCACTGTTTCCCAGGTAAAATCCAAGTGGAGAGCCAATAAATATGGCACTCACTTGACCATGCATCATAAAATCATCACCATCAGTGTGAGTCACGTGCCTTCAGGCCAGGGCAGAGAAATATGAGCTTGGGGTGGGGTGACCCTCAAAGCATTATCAGAAAGGCTGTTTATGATAGGTGACATTCTGTATGTAGCTGGGAAGGAAGGTGGCAGGGACAAGAAATACCCTTTAAAGTGGAGTACACCCAGGGGCATATCTTTTGGCAGCAGCACCAACATGTAGCATTAAAGTGTGCTAGTGCCTAATGCCTAAACCCAGGCGTGGGCTTTTTTGGAACACACAGACAGCTCTAGGTTATTTTCATTAAGCCTGTTACAACCCTGCATAACTTTGGTTGTGCTGAAGAAATATGTTATAGTGAATTCACCCCAGTCTCTTCAGAATCAAATAAGGGAATCATTTTATTTCAAATAGATGGTCCAATCATAGAAGTAAGCATAAGAAGAATGATGCCTCATAACTGGGAACTCCCAGGTGTCACCTGTAGTTTTTCAAAAAGTCTTGACTGAAGCCGGGGGTAGTGGTGCGCACCTGTAATCCAAACTACCTGAAGGCTGAGTCTAGGGATCACTTGAGTCCATGGGTTCAAGACTACCCCAGGCAACATAGTGAGACCTAGACTCTAAAAAAAGGTCTTGACTGAGGTCAAACTTTACACCATGTCTTAAAGAAATTCTACCTCTTTAGGACTCATAAGGATTCATTTCATGGAACATGATTTGCTTTATACCGCTAACACAAAGGCTACCAAAAAAGTACAACATAGGCTTTCCACAGAAATCTCCTTTTGTCTCCTAGTTGCAGAATAAATGTAGCAGATTTGCAATGGACACATTTCAAATTTTGTATTGTGGTAACATTTGTTTATAACATCGTTCATTTTTTAGGGGTATTCGTTCAAATATGTTACCACACCATGCCAACCACCAAAGCACCATAAACTCTTGATCAAAGTCCATTATGTCACCCATCTTCACCCCTACCTCCTTCCATCCTTCTGATAGCCTCAGTTCTGCAGTTTATTTCTTCATATTCTGCACGTGAGAGAAATTACTTATGATATTTGTCTTTTTCCTTTTGATTTGTTTTGCTGAGCGTAATAATCCCCTTCAGTTCCATTGATGTTGTCCCAAATGGCAAGATTTCATCTTTGTTTTTAGAGCTGAGTAGTATTCCACTGTGTGTGAGAATACTTTCCAACCTGCTCATCATTAGGCACTTAGGTTGTTTCTTAATTTGTACTACTGTGTACACTATTACAGCACTACTGGAAACAGAGCAACAATAAATATAGGCATGCATATTTCTGCATTCTTTTGGCAGATACCTAAGTGTAGAATTGCTGCATCATGTGGTAGGTCTGTTTTTTAATATTTTGAGAAACCTCCCAGACTATTTTACATAGGGAACAGACCTATCTACATTCCCACAGAAAGTGTATGAGGGTTCCATCTTTTCCACATCTTTACCACATATGTTTTGGTCTTTGAAATTGGTCCCTGTCACAGGAGTGAGGTGGTACCTCATTTTCATTTTGATTTTGATTTCTCTGATATGGAACTGAAATGGTAAATTGAAATATAATATTTTCCCTTGCACATAAACATTTTCAATTCCATATTTTTCTTCCTCATTCACCTTCTTAGCTTTCAATTTATTTTTGTTTTGTTTTTCTTTTTTTAATTTTGGGGGCACATTTTTCTCTTCTCTATATGCACACGTTCCACTCACCCTCCTACAAGCCACCCATGCCAATACTCTGCCTCCCTTCCTTCTCCCTTTTACATCCCCCCTTCCTTCTGCTAACCATTAAATTCTTTCACTGAGTTCAAGATTTATTCCTACTGTATTTTGCCTGCTTGTCAACATCCAATTTAAATCACAATGGCATTTTTCTGGCAAGAAGACTATTTGGTCTCTCGTGTAGAAAGTTTGCTTTTCCTGTAATGACGCCTGATTTCTGGGGAGCCTGCCATGCCCACCAGCTCTGTGCTGGGCCTGGCAAAAAGTTAACTCAGTTCTCACACCTCTTGGCTAGGAAGCCAAGTGACTCAAGGCCTGTTGTGGGTCTGGGAGCTGGGAGGTCCTCACTGAGCCCTGTTTTGCCTGTGACTGACTCTGGGACAGCTACTTCCCTCCTGTCACCTCTGTCTGGAAAATAAAAGAGTTCAACTCTAGTCTTTTGCTTTTACAGAAGCAATGTGATTTAATCCCCTTTGCATGCATCAAATGCCCAAGTTTTAAATGCTAAGGGACAAATAGGAGACACGCTAGCTGAGTTTTTCATTGGTAAGATTATATTCTATAGAAGGGAATACTTTTATGCTTTTCTCTTCTTCCTTTCTGGCTTTTCTTCCTTTACCTTTCCTAACTGCTTCCAGATAAGAACATACTTTTTTTATATTGTGAACTCCTTAAGGAAAGAAAAAAATTCATTTCATGACGTGACACAGTCCCCTTGGGACAGCTTGAATAAGCAGAGCTGTCTGGGTCAAGCATGGTCCTATCTTCTAGGCCTGCATGTCGCTGAAGTGTACTTAACAATTATCAGCCGCTAAAGAATCGGGGAGCGGTTGCTTGCTGGAAACTCAGAATCCTGGGTCTCATTTCAAATCCCTAAAATGTGTAAGTGAGGCTATCCAGTAAATCAAACAGAAGGACAAGAAATAGCAAGAGCTAACAAACTGACTATTGAAATAAAATACCCAGCAAAGGAGAAAGAAGGAGGGGTGTAAAATGGGAGGGAAGAACATGGGGGAAAATGGTGATGGGTAACAGGTGATATGGTGATGAAAGAATTATGGGGACCACAACAGTGTAAGTAAATTAATTGATTTTTTACCCCCCCCAAAACAGTCTTGAGGTGGGGGGGACCCAGGAACCCACAGGTTAAGAGAGTCTCATATAAAGCTCCATGTAAGAACACTGGTGGGGGCAGTCCTATGCAGTGAGAGTGTGGGATGCGGTTCTGGGCTTTTTCACTTACTGGTTAGGTGGCTGGTGCAGATGTTTAATTCTGCTGAGTCTGTATCTTAATTTGTAGAGTGTTTAAAAAAAAATTCAAACACCTAGCTTACAAGGCTGGTGTGAAAATCAAATGAGGTAAAAGTGAAAGTCCTTTAAAGGTTATAAAATGTGACATGAATTATTATTTATAGGAAACCAGGGAGAGAGAAAGTGGGTAGGGGAGAGATAGAGGGGAAAAGGGTGAAGAAGAAAGGGTGGGGGTAAGGAGAAAGAATGAAATAAAGAGAAAAAGAGAGTCCCATTATCTGGGTGTAGACAAAGTGGAGGGAAGTAGGTCAATAATGGGAAATTAATCTTGGAGATGGGGTGGTGCTGCGGAAAGACACCAGAAGAGCTGCTGTCAATTGTAATTGCTATTGTAGTTGCAAGTTGCTAATTTTAAGCTAACAATGTGAAAGTAGAAGGCTTAAAGTAGGTTGGTTGGTTTGTTCTTTTTTAAAGAAATTGTGAAAAACACCATAAAATCTACCATCTTAGCTATCTCTTAAGTGTATAGTTCAGGAGTGTTCTGTAGATTCATATATTGTGGCTCCACAGATCTCCAGAGCGTTTTCATCTTGCAAACCTAAAATGATACAGCTATTAAACAGTTTCCTTCTCCTTCCTGCCCTCAGTGCCAGGAAACCACCATTCTATTCCGACTCTATGAATTGATGATTCTGGATCCCTCATGTAGAGTATCTGTCTTTTTGTAATTGAATTATCTCAATAGCATAATATCCAGATTCATCCATATTATGATATATGAAAACATTTCCTTCCTCTTAAGGGCTAAATCATATTCTAATGTATGCACATGCTACATTTAGCTTATGTGGGAGCAAAATGTTACCTATCAGGGAACTTTTGGGAGTTTCTACTCTGGCTATTTTGAAGAATGTTGCTGTGAATATGACTGTGCAATTATCTCTTTGAGATCCAGTAGAGAAAATAGTTGCAGTTATTTAAGGAAATGGTGCTTTATTTCTCTTAGATAAATTTCATAGTGTTGAAAATTGGGGGCCAACTCTAGTTCTTTGGACTAGAAGATAAAGATTCTAAAATTTAGGACATGGTTTCATGTATGTGACTGTACAGAGTGCCAAGTATCTTTTGATAATCCCCTAATAAGTTTTAAGCTACTCAGTAAAAAAATTTTGAAAGAGGCTTCCAATCATTTATCACTAAATTTATAAAATTTATTGGAGCTTGGGTTGACTATTGCCTGATTTTAAGTGTAACTGAAAAAAAAAATCAAGGTTTGTTTTGTGTTCTTTTCATTTCTTTGCTTTATTTTTATTTTATTATTAACTAGAAAGATTTTTTTCAATATGTAAATGTATTCCAAGATTGTCCCACTGTGTCTCAAGAATCCGTGTTAACTCCTTTTCTGGAAACGTTCTTTTCTCAGTTGTATTGTGGAAGAGATTGAGCCATGAAAATCTATCTAAGTTCTGGGCAGTGAACTTCCTAAAGCCTGGGTAGTCTTAATTTGACTTGCAGTGGGCAGAGAATCCATCCTGGCAGGGGGCTGGAGTGGTTTAAAGAGATCAGACAGGTCCTCCTCACCAAGTGGGGACTCACCACCATCCCCTGGCTGCATAGTCTGCTGTCCCTGCTGGTACTGGTGCTTCTGCCGAGGCTGCTCACTCCTGTTCCACAGGTATGTGTTGTAGTTAACGATCTCCTGGCTCATATCAACACACTCTGTCCACCAGCCACTGTAGGTTTTCCCCACAGAGCAAGCTGCTGTTCACCTGCTACACCTACCTGACTTCTAAAGCGCCCACATTACATTATGGGTCAGATGTGAAAGAGGTTTCCAATCATTTAGCACTTCTTCAAATAAGCACTGGAAGACTCTCCCGTTCCAATACTTAAGGGGAGAAATCCTCTTTACAAACCTCCATCACTTTAAGTGTCAGTCTATAAGGCGTTCTGCGAGAGACCTTCGGGTAGTTTAAATGGGCCCATAAATGGCAAGGAGAGATTCTTCACCGGCAGGCGGTTAACAGGGCGGAGAAGCCGGGGGTGCCCAGGTGACTAACGAGCTGTGCTGTGCGGACTGATAACAGCGCAGAGATGGTCGATATTGTCGGGGTGCAGGTTCTGCATCATTTCTACCTGAGAATGGACTCTGTTAAAGTCAGCATTTTCTTCCACAAGTTGGGGAAAGGAAAGCAGTTTGTGGTTTCAAGGCTTTCTTCTACAAACAGGCCCAAACCACCCCAGTTCCTTGTGCTCGGTCAAATCTAGTTATCTTTATTACACCTCACCGTGTATATCTGCACCTGTTTCTCAGTCAACCCCCTGGACCCCCGCTTGCCTCTGCTTCCTCCTGTACCCACAGTCGAGCTAAAAGAGGGGTGCCAGAGCAAGCACCTTCCTTGCTGGATAACATCTTTCCAGTCAGGCAGTAAGAAAACTGTTTTGTATTCCGAGTGCTAACTTTTTAAATATCTCCTCGCTGTGGTCGCTCCATTCTAGGCCAGGTTACCAGCATGATATTCACTCAAAGACATGATATTCACTCAAAGTTCATTGTTAGTGATAGCAAAATAAATCTATTTTTCATCTAATGTTCTATGCAGCATTTGTAATTTTATTTAGCTGCTTATCATCAAATCAGATTAGGTAATCATTGTTTTCACTCATACCTTAACTAACAAAGAGCTCACATTTGGAGGAAAGTCATTCTCACCACCACTTTCTTAAAACTCACTTATGCTTATAGAATTAGTATTATCTTCAATTCAAAGTGACTTTGTAAGAAACTTTGCATGCCTCTTACCAGTGTATGGGGCAATATCCATAAAACTAGATAATATCTGTGAATCTTCCACTTAACTGGGTGACCATAAATTTAGTCATGACAGTGCACTAAGCAACAAGGAAGTAAGTATGGGTGGGAATGAGGGCACCCCCATGCCTTAGGATACCTGCCTGCCTGCCTTGTAAATGTCTGACACATGGGTCCAGTGAAGATGTTGGTGTCTGCCTGTGCATATTGATAAGCTCTGATTTTGAAGATAACCTATAAATTAAAATAGAAATTCTAATTTTTTTTTCTACACCTAATAGATTCTCTTGCATACCACACAGGTACCCACACCTCACTTTCAAGTTGGCTGTTTTAGAGACTTTCCAGAGGAAAACAATGAAAAAGTAAAATACTTGAAAAATTTAAACAATTTTAAAGCACTAATTAGCTATTAAAGACCAATCCGAAAATGTCAGTAAGTAAAAAAGAAGAGCAATTCCAGACATACAAGTCTCTGTCTAGCTGCTTCAGCACGTATAGAATCTGTCAATTAGGATGTTTTGCTGGAAGGACAAAAAGGAGCCTGCTCAATGGAGCAGAAGAGGATTTGCTGAAGGCACGTTGGCGGAGGAAGGGCTGCTTGCAGAATCCACCAGAGCCAGGTGGGCTTCCAGGGCAAAGAGGCTTGGGAAGAAGAGATTGCAGCCATCTGACAAACAGCACAGCCTGCCAAGAGCTGCTGCTACAGGAACCAGCCTCATGCTGGCTCAGGCTACAGCCCTGGGAGAAACACAACTGTGAACTGAGAGGCTCCTTGCCACACACCACAGAAGGCAGGACTCATTTAGAAATTATTCTAGAAGTGATCAGTCAACCACCAGTTACACTCAACCAGGAGAAGGAAATACTCCAGTAAGAAGTAAGGGTGCTTCTGGGGAGAAGAAATAAACACAGCAAATATTTATTACAGGATTGCAGTAGACATGCTATTATGCAATCTGCATTTTAAATGAGTTCATCATGACTAATCTTTCTATACTTAAGTATATTCACCTAAAATATAAAAATTTTGACCACTGGATAGTATCTAACTGTTTGAGTACTCATTTACTTATTTATTTAGTCCCTTACTCTTGGTCATTTAAATAATTTCAACTTTTCCTCAATTATGATCAAGTGTGATGAGCAACTAGGTAGAGAAGTCTTTTTTTTCATTACTAAATATTTTATTTATATATACGTCACATCTTCGTATTCTCTGGGGATCACCCACCACCTTCCCTCCCTGGTTGATCCCTCCCTTCCCTCCTCTCCCAAGTTGTATACTTTAGTTTGATTGTTAGGTTGTTTTGACTTTCCCTCCTGGACTTTTGCTTGTTTTTCCTATAGCCCATATATTAGTGAACCATTTGGTTTCTGTCTTTTTCTTTCTGACTTGTTTCTGCTAATATAAGTTCTTCTAGGAATGTCTCAAATTCATCAAATTTGTCATTTTAAATTGATGAGTAATATTCCACTGTGTATATATACCATATCTTTTTTATCCATTCATCTGTTTTGGGACATTTTGGTTGTTTCCATGTCCTTGCAATTATAAATAGTGCTGCAATAAATATCTGAGTACAGGTATCCATCTGTATAAGTTTTGAGATATCCTTTGGGTACATTCCCAGAAAAGCAATTGCAGGGTCAAAGGGTAGTTCCATTTTCATTAGTTTCACACCACTTTTCATAGAAGCTGGGCCAGTTTACATTCCCACCAGCAGTGTAAGAGTGCTTGTTTTTCTCCGCATCCATGCCAGCACTTGTCTGTTTTTTGGATGTGGGTTATTCTTACTTGTGTAAGGTGGTATTTCATTGTGGTTTTGATTTGCATTTCTCTGATTGTTAGTGATGTTGAGCATTTTCTCATGTGCGTGTCGACCATTTGTATTTCCTCTTTGGAGAAGTGACTTTTAAGTTCTCCCCATTTTTTGACTGGGCTTCTTGTTTTCTTTTTACTAAGTTGTATGAGTTCCTTGTGAATCTCTGTTGTCAAACCCTTATCACTTTTGTGGAGGATAAAAGTTTTCTCTGACTCGGTTGGGTTTCTTTTTTATTTTGTCCATTGTCTCTTTTGCTGTACAGAAGCTTTTTAGTTTGATGTAGTCCCAGTTTATGTTTTCCTTCATTTTTTGGCCAGCTATAGATGTGTCCAGAAATGGATTTCTGAAGTGTAATTCACGGAGGGTTTTGCTGAAGTTTCCCTCTATGTACTTGATGGTTTCAGGTCTTAAATCCAAGTCTTATTCATTTTGAGTTGGTTTTTATACATCGTGTGAGGGAGTTGTCTTGGTTCATTTTTTTTTTTTTGCATGTCTTGGTCCATTTTTCTCAGCACCATTTATTGAAGAGGCTATCCTTATTTCAATGTAAGTTTTTCACTCCTTTTTCAAAGATTAGTTGGCTATATATGTATGGTTTTATTTCCAGGAACTCAATTCTGTTCCATTAGTTGGATTGTCTAGTTTTGTACCAGTACCATGTTGTTTTAATTACTATGGCTTTGTAGTATAATTTGAGGTCTGAAATAGTAATATCTCTGTTCTCTCTTCTTTTGATCAGGAGACTTTTTGATATTCGAGGTCTTTTGTTATTCCATATGAATTTCAGTAATTTTTGTTCTATCTCTTTAAAGAATGTCATTGAAATTTTTATAGGGATTACATTGAATCTGTAGATTGTTTTTGATGGAATAGCCATTTTGATAATGTTAATTCTTCCAATACATGAGCAGGGATTGTCTTTCCATTTCCTTATGTCTTCTATCTCTTTTTTTTTGAGACTAGGTCTCGCTTTTTTGCCTGTGGAACCGCAGACTCCCGTTGCTGGGGTACTACAGACTCAAGCAATCCCCAGCCTCAGCTTCCTGGGTAGCTGGGATTACAGGTGCATGCCACCACGTCCAGCTGTTTTTTTGGAACTAGGTCTCGCTACAGGTTCCAGGCAGGACATGAACCGTGATCCCTAGCCCCTGCCGCTTCATAGGCTGAAGCTTATAGGCACGAGCCACTGTGCCCAGCTGTCATCTATCTCTTTTAGCAGTGTTTTAAAGTTTTCTTTGTATAGTTCTTTCACATGGTTTGTTAGGTTTATTCCCAGTTATTAAAATTTTTTTGATGTGATGGTAAATAGGATGTTTTTTTTTTTTTTAAATTTCTTCTGCTTGACTTTTTGCATATAAGAAAGCTACTGACTTCTGTGTGTTGATTTTGTAACCAGTTACCTTACTGGTTTATTGTTTTGAAGAGTTTTTCTCTAGATTTTTTTGAATTCTCTACATAAAGAATCATGTCATCTGCATATAATGATAGCTTCAGTTCATCTTTTCTGATCTGTATCCCTTTTATATCTTTCTCTTACCTTAATGCCCTGGCTAGAACTTCCAGTACAATATTAAAAAGTAGTGGCGAGAGTGGGCATCCTTGCCTGGTTCCAGATCTTAACCGGAATGATTTTAGTTTTTCCCCATTTAGGAAAATGTTTGCTGGAGGCTTGTCATAGCTGACTTTTATTATGTTGAGGTATGTTCCTTTGATCCCCAATTTTCATTACCTTTTATCAAGAATGGGTGTTGGATTTATCAAATGCGTTCTCTGAATCTATTGATACAATCATGTTTTTGGTACTTTCCTTGTTGATGTGGTAGATTATGCTAATTGATTTTCAGATGTTGAACCATCTCTGTGCCTCTGGGGTAAATCCCACTTGGTCATGGTGAATAATGCTTTTTATACACAGTTAGATTTGATTTGTCAGGATTTTAAAGTTTTTGCTTTCGTGTTCATTAGGGAAATTGGTCTATAGTTTTCTTTCTTTGTGCTGTCTTTATTTGGTTTTGGAATGAGTGTGATGTTTGCTTCACAGGATGTGTTTGGCAGTTTTCCTTCTTTCTCAATTTTTTAAAAAAACTTTAGTAGTGCATGCATTATTTCCTTTTTGAATGTCTGGTAGAATTTGTGAAGTCATCTGGTCTTGGGCTTTGTTTTTAGGTAGAGTTTTGATGACTGCTTCAGTTTTGCTGCTTGTGATTGGTTTGTTTAAGTTTTCTACTCCTTCTTTGTTTAGTTTCGGGTGGTTTTACCTTTCCAAGAATCTGTCCATCTTATCCATGTTTTTGTATTTGTTTGCATATAGGTATTCATAGTAATCTCTGATTATCCTTTGCGTTTCTGATGTGTCTGTTGTAATTTCTCCTCTTTCTTTTGTAACCCTACTTATTTGAGTGTTCTTCTTTGTGAGGTTTGCAAGGGGGTTGTCAATTTTATTTATTTTCTTCAAAGAACCAACTTTTGGTTTTGTTGATTTTCTTGAATGTCTTTTTGCTATCCATATTGTTTATTTCTGCTTTTATTTTTATTATTTCTTGTCTTCTGCTGGGTTTTGGGTTTTTTATTGCTCCTATTCTAATTTTTCTAGTTGGGAGGTAGTTTGACTAGTTTCTTTGTTTTTGATATGAGCCTGTGTTGCTATGAAACTTCCTCTTAAAAATGCTTTTGTTGAGTTCCAGACATTTTGGAATGTTGTATCTTCTTTGTTATTTGTTTTCAAGTAGGTTCTAAGTTCTTTGTTTTCCCGAATTACCCATTCTTTATTCTGTAGCGCGTTGTTCAGTTGTTCAATCTCCATGTATTGGATACTCTTCTTGTTTTCTTTTCATTGTTGATTTCTAGTTTGATGCCTTTATGATCCGAGAAAAAATGTTGGCATCATTTTAATCTTTGTATATTTATTCAAGTTTGCCTTGTGACCCAGTAGGTAGTGAAATATTTAATCATTTTCTTAGTATATCTTCCTAGAAGTGGAATTATTGGATCAACTTTAATGAGCTGTGAACCTGTTTATAAGTCTGTTATTAATAATGGTTTTTAAAACTGTCCCCAAGTAAGATAATTCTATATCTCAAACCCTCATCAGCATATTTTTAAAAATTTTGCCAAGTTGAAAGTCCATGACACTGTATACTGAAGTATTCAATTTGATTAGCTCCAGGAGTCACCAAATTTGAGACTCAAAGACTGTTTCCTATGACACAGAAATAAGAACCTTCAGGCTGCTGTGCAATGGAGTCCACAGATTACAATATTGCAGGTACACTCTGAATTTCAGAGGTATATTTCATTCTGAACAATTATGACTTGGAGTGACTAGTGAGAATGAGCTGCTGTCATATTGAACACTTAGCACAAAATGTTGCAAATATCCAAGCAAAGAAATAAGAACTGGGGAAATAAACATGCAAATAAGAAGTGAAAAATGATCACCAAAGCCAGAACAAGGGGCCAGCTGACCATCTGCTCCACTACCAGTTTCTTAGGATGTGAATATATTTCCTAAAGTAGTTCAATTGCTCATTTGCTTTCATTTGTTGAATTCCCACTATGCACCACACACTGTTCTCAGCACCAGATGCACCAGAATATGAGAATATTCTGGATATTCTCATATTGAATATGAGAGTGAATATGAAAAATAGTCCTTGTTCTTAGGAGATTTCTATCTTAAGGGAGAGACATTGAGACAAATAATTATGTCCACTGGTTGTTGTACAACAACATAATCAAATTACTATGGGACCAGAGTATAAAGCATCAAGCTCAGTCATAGAACTTGAGGAGGACATCAGAGAGAACGGGACAGGATGAGTAATGAGCAGTTTTTGTGTTCATCTTGGCATCATTGCTGCCAACACTGTGTGGGAGGGAATGCTCCAGAAAGAGATGACTTGCGACTCATCCTGAAATAGCTTTACAGCATGATTTAGGGAAAAGAAAAGACCTATTTTGGCATTCCAGATGTGCCAGTTACAGCGTGTGTGACCTGGGAAAAGTCATTTGATGGACCTGTTCTTCTGTTGCCCAGCTATAAAATGGCAGTAATCACATCTGCCATGTAGGGTTATCTGAGCATTCAGGCCAACCTGCATTGGACTCACTAAGTGGTACCTATCTACAAAGCACTCAGTAAATATCTGTTGAATGATGAATATAATTATTTTCTCTAAATAGTAAGTATTCTTCAGTTATATAATTATTTTGTGTCCATAGTTATAAAATTTCTGGAAATACGGAATGCTGTTTTCCTGTAGTAGTGACCTCAGGGATTTCACAAAAAGGTGTTCATGTTGCTTTAACTTCACTCACTCAACAGACATTTATTTAGTGATAATCTGTGCTAGAGACTGTTCTAGTAAACTAAACAAAGTTCCTTCTCTAATGGAATATGAGTTATAGTTGGGTAGACGGGCAATAAATCAATAGGTATATATGCTACATAGCGATAAGCACTGCAAAGAAAAAAGCAAGATAAATGCTGAGAGTGTGACAGGGCATTATTCTAATTGGAACAGTAGAGGAAGTACTCTCCAAGGAGGTGACATTTGAATAGTCAAGAGGAAGGAGGGTACTGGAGAAGAGCACTCCCTGCAGAGAAAATATCATTTCTGAGTGCTTGGCAACCTGAAAAAAGTCAGGAGTCCATAGTCTGCAGTAGCTGGAGTTAAAAGAGAGGAGCAGGAATTGGAGATGGAGAGATAAGATATAAAACATGAGGGGTCATGTAAACCAGAAAAGGATTTGGAGTGTTAAGAGAAAGTGTTGAATAGGGTTGAATAAGTAAGTGGGCCATCACCCATCTCAGATCAGGGTAATAACAGCAGGTGTGGGAAAGGACTGGGTTGGAGGTCTCTTTGAAACACAGAACCAAAAGGACTTCCTGATGGCTGAATGTGAATGAAGTAAGAGAGAAACTACAAAGAAGACCAGAAGACTTGGGAAGGGAATAGAGGGTGTAATGGGGAAGTTGTTAAACTGAGCAGCCAATTTAGCATCCAGGGCAGTTATCCACATCTAGGCCCAGAGGAAATTCTGGCATTGGAGTAGTCAGAGTATGCATCATGTGAACCACAAAATGAGAGGGAATGTGTATAGTGAAGAGGAGGGCTCTGAGGATTGAACCTGGGGTAATCTGGATTTAGAGACAGGATAATGAAGAAAGATCAAAGAAAGAGACATGGGACATTATGCAATGTCAGGGCAACACTGATTCTACTGTATTTCCTGATCACCTCTATGCCAACGAATGACTCTGTTTAGACTCTTAACTCGTTCTTTCTTTAGTGGGATCTCAGATTCCCTGGGACATTTTGAACTCACCTAAATTTGTAAATACTGCAGGTGTTTTGTATCCTATGACGTGACAGTTCCATTTTTTCACTCACTTATGACATCCAAGAATATCCCCTCTCATCACAATCTAAGTGAACAGTCATTTTTTCCATGGTTCCCCATTTTCATTAAAATGCTTGTGTCCTTGAGTTCTGATCACCACTCTTATCTGAGTATTGAGAGTTAAAGAACCTGGTCAACATTGGTTTTGCTTGCATTAGACATTACAGAGATTAATGTAGATAAACCAGTTGGTGCCACCAAAAGTAAGCCATGACAAAAATTGTATGTCTAAGGTAAGTGGGAAGATTTTGGGGAGTCTTAATTTTAAAATATCAGGAAAGAAATAATGCATGATCTTTGATTCTTCGGAGTGAAATGGCACCCTCACACACACTCATTTTCTAAGTCAAGACTAAGTCCCAGCCCTTACTGGGCTTTATATTTAACAAGAGCCTTTAGTTTTTGTGGTGTCACACAGATGCACATGCATCTCTAAAACTTAAGAATAGTTACCAAGAGTATGACGACAGCCAGACATTTTCATCACCACCTGAGAAGTTCTGTCATCTTCTCAGGCCACTGCAGGGAAAACCTGAATGACCTTTGTGAGGAAACCTGTGGAAACCGGGACACATTCTCTAAAAGTGGGACTCTTTTCAATAATTTTTAAAGGAAATATATTGACATGATAGTTGTTAACAGCTGATTCAAGCCAAACCACAGAGAAAAGGGAAGTTCTTTTTTCCCCCCTCACTTACCTACCAGGCAACAGTAGAGCCTCCAGCCTGATGGGTCAACTCTGAAATGAGAACAGTACAATCCCCTGACAGGGTTGAGGGTTAGAGGTTATAGGTCTATCTCTCCTGCCTCCTTATTTCCCAGGCTCAGACACCCCACAATCTTTCCAGACAATTCAGCTCTTTGTTTGTTTGTTTGAGTAAAGTCTTTTGAAAACAAAGACCTATTGATTTTGCTCTGTTTGCAAAAGAAGCCAGCCCTCTGGTTCTCTGAGAAGCAAAGCATATTTGCCTCTTGAGGGGGTGGTAAGGAAGAAAAGAGAAATAATTTTATCTAACAGCAATAATAATAGTAATAATAGCAGTAAGAATAGTAACAACACAATAACTGTAAATTATCCTCCAGACGGAGAGGAAATTCCCATAAATTGGGAATTTACATGTATACATGTTTTTGTAAAATGTTTTGTTCTGAACGGTTAGCAAGCAATGCTACCTGAATTCCAGGTAACATCTTGTCCACAACCAGCCATTCAGCACTAACCTTGTCTCGCTCTCTAGGTATCACTCCCTGCTCATTATTCTGAAATAAATTAAATAGAGCATTTTATAATTTTTCAATCATGAATATTTGAAAAGTAAGGACCCTTTAAAAATGTATAGCTATGAACCCAAATGCTCCCAAATAGACGTTGGTACAGAAAGCTGTGAGATATGTAATACTCGAAATACTATTCATCAACCAAAGAAGATCAACTTAATGTCATTCACAGCAACATGGATGGAGCTAGAAGAAATCAAACTTGTAGAAATAAGTCAGAAAAAAATAATCTAACAGGCAAAACAAATTTAAAACTGATATTTAGCAAAACTGAAGTATAGAGCAAGAAAGGAGGCGGGGGGGGGGCATTGGGAGTGGGAGGGCCACAAAAGACAAAGATGATGGTTCACAGGTGATAAGGTGGTTGGAGAATCCCAGAGTATATAACAATGTAAAACAAAACAAATAATGTAATAAAAAAGTATAGCTATGATAATAATATCACTTACAAAACTAATGATTGAGTAAATATACCACATCTTTTTCAGCCATTCATCAGTTTTTTGCCAGTTGGGTTGTTTCCATATCTTGGCAGTTGTGAATAGTGCTGCAATAAATATCTGGGTATAGGTATCTTTTTTAATTACTGTTTTTGTGTCTGTTCAATTAAACAGGACAAATATGTCATTTGCAGCAACATGGGTAGAGCTAAAAGGAATTATGTTAGTGGAAATAAGTCAGAAAGAAGAAGAAAAATACAGCATAGTCTCACTTATATGAGAGATATAGGGAAGACAAACAGACAAGAAAAGTTTAAAACTGCAAATAGAACTGATGCATAGATCAAGAAAGGGAGAAGAGGGTAAAATCCAGGAAGGTATGGACACAAGAGATTAAGATGGTTCACAGGTGATAAGATGATGGGAGAACCTTGGGGTAGACAGTGATATAATATGTGTGTGTGTAATCAATAAAAAAAATAAATAATTAATGATTGCTACATGTTATCAAATATCTGTGTAGTATTCAAGTAATCACTTTTCCTATAAATATGAGTTTTTTAAAATATGGCTTTTTTGAATAAAATGTTAAAAAAAAGACATTTTCCAAATTTCCTTTAAGGTGTGATTTTTTTGCCTACAGCATTTTTCTTTTCTTGATGCTTAGTAATCTGAGAAACCAAGTTGCTTGTTCTGTAGAGATCCCCACAGCCTGAATTTTGCTTTTCTCATCTCCCTGGTGTATGTGATTGAAGGTGTTCCTCTATCTTCCTCATGAGGAAGTTGATGGAGATGGTGGGGACACAGGTGAGGAGCTGGTGGGTTTGCAAGGGACTGAGAACCAGTTTAGGTCATAAAAAAGGACTTTCTATCTAAAACTTTCAACAGAAAAAATAAGGTAAATGGAACCCCTTGTGTCCATGGGATCACCCGCTAACACATATCCAATCCTCCTTTATCAATTCTGTCTTCACCTACAAATTCCCTCATCCCACATCATTTCCAAATAAGTTTTGGACATCACACTTTGTCTGTATGCACTGTGGACCAACAAAAGAAAATTCTACATTTTGTTCTCTTGGAAAATGTCTACTTCGACCCTGCCAGGGCCTCCTCCAGAGACTGGAGTCTGCAGAACAATATGACTCTTGTTCTCTGTGAAAAACCCTGTGTTGAGAAACAAAGGAAACCACCGCTAAGTCCACCAACTGAGTCGTATTTAGGGATTGCGGGGAAAAGGAGCATGAAATAAATGGCCTGCCTGTGCCTTCATGGGGTACCTTTAGGATAAGAGATTCGAGTAACCTTTGGCTCTTACATCTTCTGGAACACAGCTCAGGCTAATTGCTCCATAAGATCTAGGGATTTCTTTGAAATTATGAACAGTATTTCTCCTTTAATAATTTACTAAGTTTGCTGGAAAACAACCTCCTTTAGTTAATTGAAAATATTAGAAATTAGCTGCCTTCTTTCCTTCATTTAAAAAAAAGCAATTATTTATTCTTTGTGGGGACCTTACTTCTATAAAGGAGGCCAAAAACTCCATGGGTAGTAACTAGTCAGGCAGAGAAATCTGATGTTCATCTCCTGGGTCTAGGTCCTCTGTTTAACTCTGAACAATAATTAACATTCATAAATTTAATATCAAATTAAATTAAATATTAAACATAAAACTTAATAAATTTCTGTTTTAATAAACTTTGAATTCACTTCACAGTGATTACTATTTCAGTTGACAGGACTTTGATACTATCTTTAACAATGAAGACCCTCCTTCCTTTTTTTCCATAGAACCATGAAATCATTACCATATCTTAAAAAAATTAGCAGTGATTCTTTAATATAACCTGAGACACAATTATTGTCCATATTTCCATGATTGTTCCATAAATGTCTTTTCAGTCTTGCTTTTTGTTCCAATCAGGACCCAGACAAGGTCCATATGTTGTATTTGGTTGATGTGTCTTTTTAATCTGTAACACTTCCTCTTCCTTTTTGTTCTTACCATTAATCTGTTGAAAATCATTGTCATTTGGTTCTAGAGAGTTTTCCACATTTTTGGATTTGTCTGATTGCTGTGGTACTAGTTTGACAGGATTCTCTATATTTTCTGTAGACCAATTGTTTTGTCTGGAGGCTAAATCAAGTTCAGGGTCAGTTTTGTTTGTGCTTTCACTTTTTTGCAAATCAGCTTCACTGTGGATGGTGGTGTTTTTTTACTGCCTTCCCTCAGAAGGCACATAGTTTCTGAATTATTTCTCTTTTTAATCACTTGCTCAAGTTCACTTGCTCCCAGCCTGATCTTACCAATACAGAGTTCCCCTTCACCCTTTCCATAATACTTGCCTATAAATATTATTTATTAGGCATTGCAAAATGGTGATTAAAAAAATTAAATCATTCCTTCTGCATGTATGCACTGGTATTCCTTTATTAAGGAAAATTTCTTTTATGGAGTACTTGGTTTATTTTAATATAGGTTGTACAGCAAGTGTACAACAACTTCATTTTTTAAAAAAAATTTTGAAAGAAATTAATCTTGATTTTTTAAAAAATAAGCACATTATTTTCATTATTGTGTGTATTGCAGGTGGGGCTTAGAGTTTCCTGTGCCCTGATCAGAAGCATAACCCCTTCGCCCTGCCTCCACCATGTGGCATGCTAGCTAGCCAAATTTGAAGGAGTGCCATTCTTATCTTATTATTTTCTGGTGATTGCAGTGTTTGCATTAGCAGTTACACTGCTATTTCTGTCACAGTGAATCTATCTTTTTTTAATATATATGAGTGGAAGTGAGGTATTTGGACCTGACCTAATATAATAAAATTGTCACAGTTTGATAAAAGAGGTTTCAAACATCACGGGGCTATAAGGAAAAAAAAATGAGTTGGAATAACTATTTATATAAATGATAATAGCACAATAAGAATTCATAATAATTGAATAGAATTCTTCCCTAACTAAATGCATCAAACAATCAAGGAATGCACATATATATCTTAATTTTGATATTTGTATAATTAAATAGGGTACTTTCTAAATATTTTCTATATTTAAATAATGTATACTTTAAAAAAAAACAAAACCACTCACAACTCATATTTGCAACTTACCATCTAAGTTTCTTATATTACTCATATCATTCTGAAATACGCAGTGGTTACCACTGAATTTGGAGTGGTTTACCAGGTAGAAATTATAGTTAATTAATCACAATTAACAGATAATTTCAAAATTCTCAGCTTAAGAATTAGGAGTTTATATAATATAGAAGATAAAACTATTTCCAAAGAGTTAAAAGACTGCATTTCTATCCCTACATGGACACTCTCCAAAAACATGGTTAAGGCCCAGGATTCAGGGTCCTGTGAGCAATAATGCAATGGCCATTGACTTGAGTCATGGTTTATCAGTGCTAACTATAGAGAGAGGGGGAAACTTGGACGCAAAAGATGAACAATAGCCATGATTAATAATGGTTGAAAACCACCCCAATTTCACATCCTACCAACTGGATGTGAAAACCAAACCTGTGAGGTAAAAGGGACTATGCCATGGCTTCATATGATTATAGATTGCAAAAGTGGAGCAAACAGTCATGATGTGGAAAAAGAAATGTGTGTATACCGGTAATAGACTTTATGGTTCCAGATGGGAGTCAGACTGTTCCCTGAACCAGGCACTGAATATACACATGCTCTATCACAGACCACCTATAGTAAACACGAGTTAAAAGTGGCACCATATCTTTACAACATTCCTTAATTCTCACTCTGCTCCTGCACCTTCGGTTCTGATTGGAAGGCCTAGTCTCTTCTTGAACAGAAACTGTAGACACCTTTAAGGCTTGTTGTGCTCTAATTTTCCTGGTCAAAGTAGCTCCTTGAAGATGCAGTCCTGGAGATGCAGCTGAAGATGCAACTGCAAGGCTGAGGAGCAGGGGTTATCTCACAGGGTCCTTCTGGCCCTCATATTGGGCCCAAGTTCCCGCCTCCACATCGCCCTCTCCCGGTGATCAGGTAGAACGCTCTCCTTACCAGCCAGGCCTGCCCAGGTTCCTTTTATTTATTATTTTATGATATAAAATTTGTTTAAATTTCTTTTTCTTTTCTTTTTTTCAACTTTTGGGTGTTTCTTCCCCCTCCCATTCCCCTTGTCCCCGCTGTCACTCCATTTCCTCTTTCACTGCCAGTTGTTGATCGATATTTCAACCCTTTGGATTCTCCCTTTTCTTTCTTGGAGCAACGTCCTTTTCCCAGGTGAAGACATGTTTTCCTGGGACACAGTGGTCTGTGCTTAGTTTTCCAGATGTGTCTTTGTTGTGGGTAGCCAGTTCACGCATGTTTGGATCCGTTCAGTGCCTCCTCTCTTTTAAAAAAATATTTTAAAATTGCATATATATGTGTGTATTTATATTTACATTACATTATTGTGTACCCCGGGGCTTTCCCACTTCCCTAACACCTGTTAACCATCCTACTCTTTTGTGTTCTTCTCCTTCCCAACATCTTCCCCTCCTCCTCTCTTGCTCCATTGTTCATTCCCATTGGTTGTTTTATTTTTTCTTATTCGTTTGTTTTTCCCTATATCCATCATATAAGTGAGACCAACCTGTATTTCTCTTTTTCTTTTTGACTTATTTCTGCTAAGATGAGTCTTCCTAGTTCCATCCATGTTGCTGCGAATAATACGTGTTTGTCCTCCTAGATTGATGCGTAGTATTCCATTGTGTATATATACCACATTTTTTTCAGCCAACCATCGGTTTTTGGGACATTTGGCTTGTTTCCAAATCTTGGCAATTGTAAACAGAGCTGCAAAAAAACATGCACGTACAGGTGTCCTTTTGAATTAGTGCTTTCCTGGCCTCTAAGTAGATTCCCAGCAGTGGGATTGCTGGGTTGAATGCTATTCCACTTTCAGTTGTTTGAGGGTCCTCCACACAGTGTTCCATAGCTGGGTCAGTTTGCACTCCCACCAGCAGTGTAAGAGAGTTCATTTCCCTCCACATCAGCACCAACACTTGTTGTACGTTTTATTTATATGGGCCATTCTTACTGGTGTAAGATGGTATCTCAGGTGGTTTTAATTTGCATTTCCCAGATTATTAGTGATGTGGAGCATTCTTTCATATGCCTATTAGCCATCTGTATCTTCTCTTTGGTGAACTGTCTTTTTAGTTCTCCCCATTTTTTGACTGGGTTTTTTGCTTTGTTTTTGTTGAACTGTAGGAGCTCTTTGGGGATCTTTGTTATCAGACCCTTGTCACTTGTCTGGAGGGCAAACATTTTCGCCCAGTAGGTTGGGTTTTTTTGTTTTGTTTACTGCCTCTTTTGCTATACAGACACTTTTCAGTTTGATATAGTCCCAGGTATTTATGTTTTCCTTCATTTTTTTGCCAGCCATACTTGTTTCCCCAAATGGATTTCTAAGGTGAAATTCATGAAGGGTTTTGCCCAGGTTTTCCTCTATGTATTTTATGGTTGCAGGTCTCACTTCCAGGTCCATTATCCATTTTGAGTTCATTTTTGTACAGGGTGTGAGGGTGTTGTCCTGGTCCTTTTTTTTACAAGTTTGATCCAGTTTTCCGAGCACCATTTACTGAAGAGGCTATCCTTGTTCCAGGGTATGTTTTTTGCCTCTTTTTCAAAGATTAGTTGACCATATATGTGTGGTTTTATTTCTGGACATTCAATTCTGATCCATTGGTCTGTCTCTCTGTTTTTGTAATATGCTGTTTTAGTATTATGGCTTTGTAGTATAGTTTGAAGTCTGGAATAATAATACCTCCATTCTCTCTTCTGTTTGTCAAAAGGGTTTTGTCTATTTGAGGTCTTTTGTTATTCCATATGAATTTTAGTAATTTTTGTTCTATTTCTTTAAAATATGTCATTGGGAATCTTTATTGGAATTGCATTGAATTTGTAGATTGACCCCCAGGGATTGAAATGATGTGAAATATAGATAAATAAATTAAAAAAAAAAGAATTTGTAGATTGCCTTTGGTAGCATGACCATTTTGATAATGTTGATTCTTCCAATCCATGAACAGGGAATGTCTTTCTGTTTTTTAACATTATCTATTTCTTTTAAGAGTGTTTTATAGTTTTCTTTGTATAGGTCTTTTATTTCTTTTGTTAGGTTTAGTCCCAAGTATTTGATTTTCTTTGGTGTGATGGTAAATGGGGTGTTTTTTTACTTATTCCTCTTCTTCTGATTGATTCTTTGCATATATGAATGCTGTTGATTTTTGTCAGTTGATATTGTATCCAGTTAACTTATTAAATTGGTTTATTATTTCAATTAGCTTTTCTGTCCATTTTTCTGGGTTCTTTACATAGAGTATCATATCATCCACATATAGTGATAGTTTTATTTCTTCTTTCCCTATTTGGATTCCTTTTATGTCTTTCTCTTGCCTTATTGCTCTAGCTAGGAATTCCAAAACTGTGTTGAAAAGCAGTGGAGAGAGTGGACATCCTTGCCTTGTTCTGGACCTTAATTGAAATGGTTTCAGTTTTTCCCCATTGAGGATGATATTTGCTGTAGGTTTGTAACATATAGCTTTTATTATGTTGAGTTATGTTCCTTTTATACCATTTTTTTCCCAGGGCTTTCATCATGAAAGGATGCTGAACTTTATTGAATGCTTTTTCCGCATTTACCGATATGATCATATGGGTTTTTTTTTCTCTTTGTTGATGTGATGGATTATGTTGATTGATTTTCGGATGTTGAACCATCCCTGTGCCCCTGGGATGAATCCCACTTGGTCATGATGGATGATCCTTTCTATGCAATGTTGCATTCAGTTTGCCAGAATTTTGTTTAGAGTTTTTGCATCTGTGTTCATTAGGGAGATTGGTCTGTAGTTCTCTTTGCACTATCTTTATTTGGTTTTGGAACTAGTGTAATGTTTGCCTCATAGAAGGCATTTGGTAGCTTTCTTTCTTTCTTCTCAATTTTTTGAAAGAGTTTTAACAGTACCGATGTCATTTCCTTTTGAAAGTTTGGTAGAATTCATTTGTGAGAACATCTGGTCCTGGGCTCTTGTTTTTAGGGAGAGTTCCAATGACTGCCTCAATTATGCTGCTTGTGATTGACCTGTTTAAGTTTTCTATTTCTTCTTTGTTCAATTTTGGATAACTATATTGTTCTAGGAATTTGTCTATCTCTTCCAGGTTGCTGTATTTGTTTGCGCATAGATGTTTGTAGTAGTCTCTAATTATCTTTTTGATTTATGCTGGGTCTGTTGTAAGATCTCCCTTTTTGTTTATGATCCTGTTTGAGTTTTCTCTCTTCTTTTCTTTGTAAGCCTTGCAAGGGTTTTGTCAACTTTATTTATTTTTTCAAAGAGCCAGCTTTTGGTTTTGTTTATCTTCTCGATGGTCTTTTTGGTTTCTATTTCATTAATCTCCGCTTTTATTTTTGTTATTTCTTGTCTTCTGCTGGGTTTTGGATTTTTTTGTTGCTCTTTTTCTAAGTCTTCAAGTTGGGAGATTAGAGTGTTTCTTTGGGCTGTTTCAATTGTTTTTATTAAAACCTTCTCTGACAAGAAAAGTCTCCAGAAATTTGCTACTGCTAAACCCCACTCCAAGAAATTTTGCAGGAGGCCTCAAGATCAAAACCATAAGAAGAATAAATAAAACAAACAAAAAAAGAGAAACCAAATCAAAACCCAAAATGACCACCAGGAAACCATTAGAATCTCAAACATCAGTAATTGCCCTAAATTTTAATGGTCTAAACTCAGCAATCAAAAAACAAAGAGTTGCAGACTGGATGAGAAAACAGAACCCAACATTCTTCTGCCTCCAAGAAACACATCTGATCTCTAAGGATAAGCGTAGACTGAAGGTGCAGGGCTGGAAAACTACATTACAAGCAAATGGCTCCCACAAAAAAGCAGGGGTTGCCATTCTTTATCAGACAGAGCATACTTCAAATTACGAAAAGTGACAAAAGATGAAGACAGCCACTACCTAATCCACCAAAAAGACATAACAATAATCAACATATACGCACTTAATGAGTGAGTACCAAAATTCATAAAACAACTACAGTAGACTGAAATAAAATATTGGTGAGAATATACATATGTGGAAGGAGATTTTAACACTTCACTCTCAACAAAAGACAGATCAACAAAACAGCAACCTCACAGACACAAAAGCTTTAAAGGAAGATCTAGACCAAATGGACCTAATAGATATATACAGGACACTGCATCCCCAAGGAAAAGAATACTTTTTTTTTCAAATACACATGGTTCATTCTCTCAAAATTGACATATATTAGGGCACAAGACAAACCTGAACAAATACACAAAGATTTAAAATAATATCAACCTTTTTCTCCAATCATAAAGGAATCAAATTAGAAATCAACAATGAAAAGAAAATAAGGAGAGTAAAAATGGATAAAAGACTTGGACATAAGACCTGAAACCATAAAATACATAGAAGAAAACCTGGGCAAAACTCTTCATGAGTTACAATTCAGAAATCCATATTTGGTCACATTTATAGATGGCAAAAAAAAAATGAAGGGAAACATAAACAGCTGGGACTACATCAAACTAAAAAGCGTCTGTACAGCAAAAGAAACAACAGAAAAAAACAAGAAGAATCACAACCGAGTTGGAAAAAAATTTTGCCCTCCTTCCAAGTGATAAGGATCCGATAAAGATACACAAAGAACTCACACAACTTAACAAAAACAAAGCAGAAAACCCAGTTTAAAAATGGGGAGAAGATCTGAAAAAACATTTCTCTAAAGTCTAAATGGTCAACAGGCACATGAAAAACTGTTCAATGTTACTGGCAACCAGGGAAATGCAAATCAAAACCACAATGAGTTACCACCTTACACCAGTAAGAATGGTTCACATCCAAAAAACAGACAAGTGCTGGCATGGATGTGGGGAGAAAGGAACACTTTTACACTGCTGGTGGCAATGTAAACTGGTCCAACCACATGGAAAGCAGTGTGGAGAACCCTCAAATAAAAAATGGAACTACCATTTCACCCAGCAATTGCTCTTCTGGGAATCAACCCAAAGGAGAACTCAATGAGGGTACAAAGGGACACCAGTGCCCGGATGTTTACTATAGCACTATTATAATTGCAAGGACATGGAAACAACCCA
The DNA here is from genome assembly GCA_004024945.1 of Uropsilus gracilis. Taxonomy (NCBI): domain Eukaryota; kingdom Metazoa; phylum Chordata; class Mammalia; order Eulipotyphla; family Talpidae; genus Uropsilus; species Uropsilus gracilis. The sequence goes on from PVHY01006268.1 coordinate 72,675, forward strand.
AAAGCCCCAAGACAGGCAATTGGATGAAAAAGATGTGGTATGTATACACAATGGAATATTATGCATCAATTAAAATGACAAATTTGATGAATTTTTGGTAACATGGATGTACCTAGAAGAAATCGTATTAGCAGAAACAAGTCAGAAGGAAAAAGACAGAAACCAAATGGATTCACTAATATATGGACAACCACACAAAAGTATACACCTGGGGGAGGATACCAACTGGAGTGGCTAGGGAGGGGAGACGGTGGGTGACCCTTGGGGATTACAATGATGTGAAAATAAGTATTGTCATGTGATGTGTAAATGAATTATTTAAATAATGAAAAAATAAACACACAATATCTCCAGATTCTCTTCTTTCTTTTTGATGACCAATCTCTGCCTGGTGCCTGCCTTTCCCTCCTCTTCTCATGATTCTTCCCTGCAAGTGCTTCCCTCCATGTGCATTGCCTCCATTTGTGCATACCCTGCTTGTCTCCCAGCAGCCTTCTTTTTTAGGGTATCTGATAACACTGGGGACCTTCTACAAGCAGAATTATTTATATGTAAGTTTATTTAATACAACATTTACAGTAATCCTATAAGTTGACTTAAATTATTTTTTCTCTCTCCATTTTACAGGTGAAAAAAATTCAGGCTCAGAGAGCATAGCCACTCTGCCTCTATCCCAAAGCTAGCAAGAGGCAGAGCCATGTTTTGATATGCACGTCTCTTGTGCCAAAGCCTGTGTTGCGAGCAAACCACTAAGATGAATGGCCTCATGCTTCTGGACACAGGCCAGGGTGACCTGTTCTCCTAAGTTCCAATCCAATCAGGACCTTTTTCCTTCACAGACCCTGCTGTACCTTTCTGTGTGCTTGCTTTCCTTCATAGCAAGGCATTTTGTAGCATAATTATCTATTTATTCCTCTGACTCCTTTTTAAACTGTTAGTCCTCATTTTTCATCTTGAATGTCCTAGCCTGTTGCCTGTCTTAGAGGAAGACTTTCATTGGCTTTAAAAATTAAAACATTTTAAATTAAAAATTAAATAAAATTTAAAATTTAATTAAATTTAAAAATTTAAATAAAAAATTAAAACATTCTCCCCATTTTAACTGGGTTTTTTACTTTGTTTTTGTTAAGTTGTGTGTGTTCTTTGTGTATCTTTGTTATCAGTTCCATATCACTTGTATGTATGTAGGGTGAAATATTTTTCCCACTTGTTTGGGTTTCTTTTTGTTTTCTCTGTTGTCTCTTTTGCTGTACAAAAGCTTTCTAGTTTGATGTAGTCCTGGTGTTAATGTTTTCCTTCATTTTTTCACCTGTTATAGATGTATCTAGAAATGAATTTCTAGATTGTAACTTATGGAGGGTTTTGCCCACATTTTCCTCTCTATATATTATGGTTTCCCATCTTACATGCAAGTCTTTTATCCATTTTGAGTTGATTTTTGTACATGGTGTGAGGGAGTTGTCTTGGTCCAATTTTGCATGTTTTGCACCTTTTTCCCAACAGCATTTATTGAAGAGGCTGTCCTTGTTCCAATGTAAATTTTTCACTTCCATGTCAAAGATTAGTTGACTATATATGTGTGGTTTTATTTCAGGGTACTTAATTCTGTTCCATTGGTCTGCTTTTGTACCAGTCCAAAGCTGTTTTAATTACTATTGCTTTGTAGAATAATTTGAAGTCTGGGATAGTAATATTTAAAAGACACTTCTCCAAAGAGGAAATACGAATGGCCAACAGGCACATGAAAAAATTCTCAACATCATTAGCAATCAGGGAAATGAAAATCTAAACCAAAATGAGATACTGCCTTACACCAGTAAGAATGGCCCACATCCAAAAAACGGGCAACAACTAGTGCTGGCATGGATGTGGAGAGAAAGGAACACTCTTACACTGCTGGTGGGAATGTAAACTGTTCCAGTCACTATGGAAAGTTGTGTGGAGGACCTCAAATTATTGAAAATGAAGCTATCATTTGACCCAGCAGTTGCTCTCTTAGGAATCTACCCAAAGGAGACCTCAATGCTTGTTACAAAGGGACACCTGTGCTCGATATTTACTACTGTATTATTTATAATTACAAAGACACGGAAGCAACCTAAATGTCACAAAACAGATGACTGGATGAAAAAGATGTGGTATATATACACAATGGAATATTACTCATCAATTGAAAATGACAAATTGGATGATTTTATGATAACATAGATGTACTTAGAAGAAATTATATTAGCAGAAACAAGTCAAAAAGAAAAAGATGGACACTAAATGGTTTCACTATTATATGGGACATGGGAAAGATAAAGAAAAAGCCCTGAAGAAAAGTCAAAGCAAGCTAACAACCAAATTGAAGTACACAACTTTGAGGTTGGGGGTGGGACAGGGTGAGAATGGTCAGGGAGGGGGGTGATCCCCAGGGATTACAAAGATGTGAAATTTATATATAAATTATTTAATAAATTAAAAAAATTAAAATTAAGTTGAATTGACACTAGAATTGGACTTTTGTTTTAATACTGAGGAAAGAACTTTCTTAAGTGAGGAACAAGTTTTGACTTTTCTGTATATACTTTGCTGAGCAGGAAAGAAAAGATCATATAAACAGAGCATAGTCTGTTTCTGACCAAAAGTTTACCCACAATGTTCATTGACTTTCAATTTACCTATTGTTTCCTCAAAGCACAGAAACAACCCCTTACTCAATCAAGGTATAGTTTATCTATTATTTCTTCTTAGTTTATGCACAAAAGATCAAAACACTTTTAAACATCCACAAAAGATCTGATTTGGTCCATTTTTTAAAAAAAATGTGATTTGGAAATGCACAACATAAATTTGCCATTTAGCATTTTTTTCTTTTTTTTTTTTTTTTACTCTTGGAATGCCTTTATTGTTTTTTTAATTTATTTTTATTCTTTTTTTATTAAACAATTTATATATATATATAAATTTCATATCTTTGTAATCCCTAGGGTTCGTCCACTGCCTTCTCTCCTTGACCATTCCCACTCTCTTCCACACCCCTCACTCCCCCCCAGTTGTGTACTTCAGTTTGGTTGTTAGCTTGTTTTGATATTTCCTCACAGCTATTTATTTATTTATTTTTCCTATGTCCCATATATTAGTGAAACCAATTGGTTTCTGTCTTTTTAAAAAAATATTAAATAATTTATTTATATATAAATTTCATATCTTTGTGATCTTGCATATTTGAGTGGTTCTCTTT